>SZWC01017401.1:19168-36624 GCA_023375785.1 Penium margaritaceum
GAGGAGGAGGAGGAGGAGTAGGAGGAGGAGGAGGAGGAGACGAGGAGGAGGAGGAGGAGGAGGAGGAGGAGGAGGAGGAGATGCATCTGCAGTTGCAGCAGCAGCAACAGCAGCAGCAGCAGCAGGCGAAGGAGGAGCAGCAGCAGCACACCACCAGCAGCAGCACACCAGCAGCAGCAGCAGCAGCAGCAGCAGCGGCAGCAGCAGCCGCCACCGTAGCTGCCGCAATGGCGTCAGGGAGGGGGGTTGCGTCTGACCACTGCAACGGATGACTGGCCCAGGCCAGCATGTTCAGCTTAGGGGGAATGTTGCATTGCGAGTGGAGGGCATGTTGAGCTTCGTGGGAACGTTGCATTACGAGTGGAGGGCATGTTCAGCTTCGTGGGAACGTTGCATTACGAGTGGAGGGCATCGTTGACCATCCGCCAAGCCTGACCGTGGCGCTGCGTTTCCCATTGAAGTAGCAGCTTGATGAAGAAGCCGCAAACTCGTGGTTATCCAAGAGTCTCGCCTGAGACTCTCATTCGTGGCATGAACCGGCATTGGCTTAACTGGGATGAACTAGCGTTGGCCTGCTTCGCCATCTGCTGCCTGATATCACATCGTATGCTGCATGCTACATCATCATGTGGTGATACAGCATGACATGCTGCGCCACTTGACATTCTTGGCTACACCATATGTTGCTGTACATGAGACGTTGCGCAGCGCAAGGTTGGACTGATGTTCTTCGGGTCTTCTGTCTAGGAACGCTTTTGCTAATCCGACCTTAGACTTGCGTCAGTCCCATGCCACATTGGCAGGGCAGAAGGGAGCTTTAACAGTTGTATGTCCCTTACTCTTGTTTCTCTTGCTGGTGAATGAACAGATTTTGGTACTGATGCACACATCTCTCTCGTATTGGTGCTTGTGCCACTATCTCAACTAGGAGATTTTTCCAGAACTGCATACCAAACTTCTGTACCTGTCCCTCAATGAGCTTGTGGCCCTGGATAGGGTGACTTGCTGCTTAGCCATGTGCCAGTGAGGTGAAGGTGTGGGTATTATGATGTGGTCGGAGCTTCACTTGCGACAAACATGAATCATGAGAAGGGATTACATGAAGGCTGATATTCTTGTACATTATACATATGTGACTCACCCACTTAGAGAAAAGATGTGTAGGTAATGGTTGAAGGCTCTGCCTGTCTCCACTACACATGAGTCGTGGCTCCATCACAAACCCACAACATTCCAACCCTTTTTTTTGCTTTCGTACCCGGTTTTCAAAGTGCAAACCACATTCACACACTACCCCTACATACATTTTGGGTTTTGCCGGTTTTGTTTTGCAGGGGCATACACTGGGCTGCATGGTAATGGGGTCCAACAAAGTTTGATCCAGTTCGTAGGGAGTTTCAGATGCTCCATGGAGACCTCTCACACAATGACAATCTACTCTGTAATGGGGTTTCGTCATTGTTTGCCAAAGATCTTGATGCTAGCATGTCAAGGTTACATGCATCCACTATAAGCCCAAAGCAGACATCGTTTACAATCGTCAAAATTCACAAACAAGGGGTTTGGGAAGTTTTCCACACAGGCCATGTGGTGACATTTGAAAGAAATGGCCGAAATGGAGACATATGGGATGTTTGTGGTGGTTTGACATGTGTGTGACAGCCAAGGCTGATGGCGGTAATGTCGATACCGCGGTATACCATGTTTTTTCTACCGCGGTACTGCAGTACCATGGTATGGTGTTTTTTTTTTTAGCGCTACCGCTACGGTATCTGTAGTGACTTGGCAGGGTACCCCTGTTCCGTGCCGCTATACCATGCCGCGGTACAGTACCACGGTAGAGAAAATGTCAAAGGTTCGTTGCCAAACATGTATTGCTAACGAGGTATGGAAACGTGAATGAACAAGAATGTAACACACACTAGGAAGCGGCCCTACACCCTCGTTCTCTCGGCCCGACATAGATAGCGTCCCCTCTACGTTGCTTTCCTAGACCTTCACAAGGCCTACAACTCCGTCAGCCATGAACTACTTCTTACCCAACTTGCCACTCGTGGCCTCACCACAAACAAAGTGAGCGCAATAGATATGCTTTGCTCGTTAGCCAGCAAAAACGCCCGCGTCCACACCCCTGTCGGCCACTCCGATCCCTTTCCCATTGGTCACGACCTTATGCAGGGCGACCCATGCACTCCTATACTCTTCAACTACCACATTAATCCCCTAGCAAGCGCCATCTCTCGCATCGACACAGATGCTCCCACTTTCTTGGCACACCCATCCCACTCCTATAGGCTGACGGTGTTGTCCTCCCCTCTGAGTCAGTCATCGGTCTTCAGCATGCAGTGGACAAGGCATTATACTCTCTTAATCCCCTGGGCCATAGAATCTAGCCAAGAAGATGCGACGTCGTGGTCTTCCGCCCATCTCACAACTTGTCTAGCCCAAGCATTTGCCTTCCCACATTGCCCTTAGCATCGACCCTTCCCCCTCTGAGAAACACACCTACCTTGGCTTACTTTTCTCTGCTACCTTTCGGTACATAATTGACACAAACCCACTAATCACTGAGACACAACAAGTACTAGGGGCCGTCCGACGAAATCAAACTTCATCCTTTATGCACACTGTATCCCTCCGCCTCACCCTTTTTCGTGCCATTTGCCTCTTTCGTCTAATGTATGGCATTGCGATATGGGGTCCGCCTACCCTCGTACTAGTGCGCCGCTCCTACTTCACTTGTGACCCCCCTTGTCCCCCGTGGCCTTCAAGACGCCCATAAACTACATTTTGATGGCATCCTGTGGTGTGTCTCGGGTACGACAGTTGCAAGACTGACACTGCGCCACTTGATACATCTTGAGTCGAACACCCTCCCACTCGAATTCTTGCCCTTTTGATATGGCTCTAGATATGCGGTGTATCTGGAAGAACTACCAATGGAGCGTTTTTCCAATGTCAATCATTGTTGGCATGTCAAGAACCGATCACCGTGGCATATCACACTTTTTTGTGTTGCCCATGCCCTGTGCACCTCACCCACCTCAGACTCTTGGTCTGAAGTGTCCCACGCCTTCACTCGCTCCAAGCTACGCTCGATCCTCCTCTCCCTCTGACCTTTCTGGACCCCCCTCCTCACCCCCACTTTCCTCAACCCTCCTCCCCCAATTCCCCACCTACTGTTGTGATTTGTGACGTTCTTGTACAGTTTACTGTGACCACTCGGCCGTGTCCATACTCGTGCAGATCCCTGAGGCGGGCCCCGGTGACACCGGTGCGACGATTGGTAGCGGACTACCGGCTTGGAGCTGGCCGACTACCGTTCCAGAGCCCCAGATGCTACCGGGACTCTCTGTTGTCTTCTCTACAGCTTGCAGGCGTCTTTCGGCGGACTGGCCATGAGCCCTATTTGCATGTTTTTGTATTGTATGTCCACCGTCTGATGATGGATGCATGCATGTGACCAGTCGTAGCGTCCGTCTTTTGATCCTGCACGTCTAGGTTCAGACGGCATAGCATTCTGACATGTGTGCGCAGAGTTACGGCAAAAACAGTGGTTTTCGGCCGGTTTTTAGGACAGCTCTTGGACTGCCGCGTGCGACCCCTGCCATGCGCCGCGGCAGGTATTTATGCCTTGGACCTGACATTTGTTATTTCTCTCTGCAGTTATATTCAGTTTGAGTTTCCTGACACTCTGTTCGTGTCCCAACCCAGACCCTTGCAGTTTTGTCTCTAACTTGTGACTGTTGTCACATGCTCACCTGGCGCTGACGCCTAGTGTCGCGGCAAGTGGTTAGGAAGGTTCTAGGAATCTTCTCATGGTATCAGAGCAACAAGCCAGAGCTTCTTGTGCTGCACAGCAGAGATGCAGCAATCGCAGCAGCAATCGCAGCAGCAGCGGCAACAGCACACAGCAGCAGCGTCAGGTCCTGGGAGGACCCACCAACCTGCGCCATTGCAAGGCGTAGGCTGCAACACCTGCGCAACAGAGGAGTCGTGCAGGAGAGGTGCAGCAGTGTAGCAGCACGCCAGCGCAGCAGCGCCATAACAGCTGTCCAGCAGCGCAGCAACAGTGCTGGCACTTTTGACCACAGCAGCAGCAGCAGCAGCAACATCGGCGGCGGCATCAGAAACATCAGCAATAGTAGCCGCCAAAGTGGCTTGAGGCCATTGCCGTCAAGCTCGACGGCAGCAGAAGCAGCAGAAACAACAGCAGCGTGCGCCACCGCTGCACCTGTCCGTGCAACTTCCTAGGAGCCGCACGGACGTGGAGGAGCTGCGGACGAAAATCGCGTCAGCCACCACCTCCCCGTGAGCACAAGCTTGCCCTGGCTTCAAACGAACGCCGTTTTCGGCGTTTGAGGGTGCGTTGGAAAGCTCTTCTCTCAAGCTCCCCAGAGCTACTATTCACGCTCAGTTTCGTGCTCAGTCACCACCAGCAAAGACTGAAGTGCAACGCAGATTTGTTTTCTGTTGAAATTCGGGCAGAACAGGGAAAAGTGACGTTTTGCCACTTTTTCTAACTTTTTGCGACCGAAAACTTCACCATCATATTCAGCACATTCAGGAGCCTCTGTGGCCCAAATTTCGCTTGATTTGGACAACCTTGAATTTTTAGTGCCGAAATTTTTAAATTTCAGCACTTCGCCAAATTTATGGCCGTCAGCACCATACTTAGCCAATTTTTTGGCCGGACAGTCAAAAGTTGCCAGCGTTTAAAGTCTTCGAGAAACGCTGACGGTTTTGAAATCCGACAAAATTGACCTGTCACCCCATACTGAGCGGCGACATGAGCCTGTCCGACAACAAGGAGAAGGGACCCCTCCTCTTCGTCTGGTGTACTGAGTCCACGCTCACAGGCCATTGAGGACCTGCGAAGCCAGCAGGATGAGATGCGTCACCTCCAGAGAGAGCAGACTGACGCTATCCACACGCAGACTGAGCTTCTGCGTGCTCAGTTCACGGCTTCTCAGCGAGTTTCTGAGGGAGCTGCCGGCATCGCGGTCTCTACCCAGCAGTCCGCTCAGGCACCCGTGACTGGCGCTCGACCTGTCCAACCACCTGCTAACCTCCTGGATGATGAGCCACTCATGCCAGGCATTACGCATGATTCCCCGGCTCAGGAGATTCGAGTTCTTCAGGAGCGCCTCCGTCAGCTGTAGACGGGCACCCGATCTCCTCCGTTTTCGCCGATACGATTGTCACCTGACTACCCCGGTGACCATCCTCTTCCACGAGTCTTTCCCGTCTCTCGTCCTTCTCAGCCTGTGGTTGCTCTCCCCACAGAGCGGCAACCCATGGATTTTGAGGCACCACCTCCACGGTACATCAATGAGGATGGCTTCGACTGTTGGGATATCCTGTTTTAGGTGTGGGCTACTTCTGAGGGAGTATGGCCTTACTACCACAGCCTGTACTAGCCCACAGACCCAGCACAGGTACTGACAGCAGCCCGGGCCATGAGCGGACTCCTCTACGCCATGCCACGCGAGACTGTCGTTGACTTCCGCCCCTTCCTTGGCGAGGCCGGCACAGGCACCGGCGTCGATCCCCGTGGAGGTTGGGATCTGGCCTTATCCCTGCTGGCCGCAAAGACGCACGCCACTCGTGCATCACACATTCGTGCTTTCCATTCGCTCAGTCAGGGGCCTGCGGAACCTGTAGCAGATTACTGGCGACGTGCCATGCACATCTACACGCGCTTGGGGACCTCAGGAGGTACACAACTATGGGCGCTTCGTATAATTATGCTCGGAGTTCGCCTCGAGTACACCGACATCTTCACACGGTACAGCGACGATGTCCTCGAGCCCTTCTCAGCCACTCTGCAGCTGCTTCCTTGGGCGCATCAGCTCTTCCTTCAGGTGACCTCAGCTCGCGAGGCAGCCGTAGCCCATCAGGAGACTTCCCTCGCTGTAGCAGCCATCGCATCACCACCATCTTCTGTCTTGCAGTCTCTCTCTTCCTCCTCCATCACTTCCTTATCTTCCTCTTCCTCTTCGACCCCGTCTACACCCATGCAGACACAGGGCATTGCAGCAGCCGCCCAGGGGAAGAAGAAGAATAGGAAGCGTGGATGAGGTCAGCAGGAGTCGTCATCCAGTGGTAGCAGTGGCCGTTTTGTGCATTGCTACAACTGTGGAGGCACCCATCGCTACACCGAGTACCAGCAGCCGCTCGATTGGGCGCGGATCACTCGTGGGCTCCAGACTGCTCATTATCTCTCTTCCACATCTGGCACGTCACCCGCATCCTCCTCCAGACGCGCGGCGTCCACGACTGCAGTTGTTCATGCCTCCTCACCGGCGAGCAGCAGCGATCCGGGCCCACGCGACCACACCATTGCCGAGCTTTGCCACCTTCTGGCGCTCCGCTTTCAGGGAGGAGCGAGTGTGTTGTCCTTGTCGGGTGGTTCACAGACTGTTTGTTCGTCCGTTCTTGTAGCTCGTGACGACGCGTGTGGGGGAGCACAGTCAGCATGTGATGATGATGGGCCTGACTGCACCAAATGGATTCATGAGTCTCATCTTTTTGTTGTGCGTCGTTCCTCCCCACGGACGGCTTAGCGTCCCTCTGATGCCGAGTGTTCCATTGCTCGTTGTAGAGTGACGTCCTCCAGTCGTGACTCTGGTGGCACTTTGATCATTGATTCTGGTGCCACCCATCACATGACGTGCCGTCGTAGTGATTTTGTTGTTCTCGGCCCTATCACGTCTGTCCGTTCTGTTCGTACAGGCTCTGGTCAGTCCTTGCTAGTTCATGGTGTTGGGGTTGTGTACTTCGATGGTTCGTCTGGCCCCTTGTACCTTTCTGACGTGTTGTTTGTGCCTGATCTTCAGCTCAGCTTGCATTCTTTGTGTGCCTGCACGTTGATGGGTCTCTCTGTGGAGCATACCGCTGACTCAACGACTGTGACTGCTACTGACACCCACAGGGTCGTCTTGCGTGCTTCAGTCATATATGATCTGTATCGCATCGCTCGACCCTTCTCTCCTTGCTCTTCCTCCTCCTCCGGTCGTGTCTTTGTCACTGGTGTTCTATCTCCGGAACACCAGCGGTTGCTTCATCGCCGTTTGTGTCACGTGGGCTCCGACATTGTGTCGAAGCTCATTCGGACATAGCCCGCTCTCGGTCTTGATGTGGCTTCTTTCGAGAAGCCACCCAAGACTGACTGTCTTTTTTGTGCTCAGGGGATGATGCACCGGTACACCTACCCTGACTCTCGTTCCCCGAGCGCTTCGGCCTCTTGAGTTGGTTCACTCAGACCTTCTCGGCCCTCTCCCGATCGAGTCTCTGTCCGAGAGGGGCCGGTATGTTCTGACTCTGAATGATGACTTTACCCGGATGCGGTGGGTCTACAGTCTTCGTTAGAAGAGCGATGCCGCCCTTGCGGTTTGACTCTGGCTAGTGATGGCTGAGCGTCAGTCCCGCCACACGCTACATACCTTCCACTCGGATCGCGGCGGCGAGTTCCTTGGCGAGATGGACTCCTTCTTTGCTGAGCACGGGATTTTTCACCAGGTCTCCGCTCCTGCTACCCCCCAGCAGAACGGTGTATCTGAGCGCTNGAGTGCTGTCTCCCAGAGTCTTTTGTCTTTGAGGGTTTTGCCTACATGACTTGGGTCTGGAACCGCCTCCCCAACGGTCCGTTTCCAGACCATGTTACACCGTACGAGCTCTGGTTTGGACACCATGCTGACCTTCGTCCCGCTCGCATCCGGGGCTCTCTGGCCTCCGTGTGGTACATCGAGGACCAGTAGGGGTCCAAGGTCTCTCCTCGGGGCCGCTTGTATGCCTTCATATGCATTTCCCCGCGGTCGAAGGCCTGACGCTTCTGGGACCCTACTTGTCGTCGCGTCATTGAGTCCCGTGACGTGCTGTTTTTTTAGTCTCTCACCTATCGTGACTTGACTTCGATCACAGCACTCTTCGCGGCCCATGTTCCTTCCTGTGAGGGTTCTCGGCGGATGGAGGAGACTTCTATGCCAGCGAGCACCTCTCATCAGGCTGATGTGTCCGCTCGAGCCCCCTCTCGGTCTCCGGCCCTTGATGATCCGGGGATCATTGCCGTCGGTCCAGAGATCTTGCTTGTACAGCCTGTTTCACACCCCACAGGTACCTCTGTTCCCACGCCTCCTTCTACACTTGCACCTGCGTCTGCTGGCACTCCTGTCTCTGTATCTGATCCAGTCTTGCCCACTCCCGTTCCTACGTCGACTAGTACTCCTGCCTCAATGTCAGGTCCAGTCTTGCTTGCTCCGGCTGTCACATCCAGCCCCGTGTTCCCCACACTCGCATCTCCTCGCACGGCATCTCCTGTTGGAACTAGAGGAGAGAGGGAGCCTTGGAGCAGCGAGCACGTGGGACTGGAAGGACATCACTTGTGCTGAAGAATGGTTCCCTCTCTCCTCCAGTTCCAACACTTGGTATCAGAGCCAAGTTCTGCCGTTTTCAGCAAGCACAGGCCGTCACTTTGAGAGTGACAGGTTGGGGTGAAACCTTCAGCATTTTTCAAGATCGACCACTGGATCTTCAAGTTCAAGAGACAAGCTTTTCAACGAGCCCAAGATCGCGAAGATCCAACGGTCGGATTGAGAGTTATGCTCAAAACAAGGTCGGCCAGGGCTACACTCTTCTCTATGAGTAAGACTGTCGCCTTGTGATGACCATAACTCTCTTGTTTCTTTGTCAAATTTAAAAAGTAGCACATAAGAATTGAATTATTTTCCCTAAGCTTTCCATTGGTGCAAAAATATTTTCATTCCATTGGTACGTTTGGGAGAAACGACGTTTACAAGCTGACTGGTGTGAGCTGGAGTAGGAGCAGAAGCATATCCTGTTTTCAAAAGGGCATATCTCTGAAAATCCCCTGTTGATGACCCTGTTTTATGGGTTGATCTGAAAGGTTTTGAGCTGAGTTTTTGAGTGGTGGGCTTAGTTTTTCAAAATTCCCAGTCTACTGGCCTCTACAGTCCGTTTTCTGTCAGACAGATTTCTGGCTAAAGCAGCAGCAGAAGCAGGGGTAGCGCCGCTTCTCAACGGCAGCGTTGAGCATCACCAAGGCTCAAAATGGCAGCAGCAGGCGTGGTAACAGCAGCCCAGCCCTTGGAGAGGCTGGAAGGACGCGCCAACTGTATGTTTTGGAAGATCCGTACTCGCCTCCTTTTGGAGGAGAGGGGCTTGTGGGAGATGGTGAGCGGCGACGAGCGCGCTCCGCCTCCACAGGCAAAATGCATCACCGCAGCAGAGGTGGTGGCGGGGAAGACGTCGCAAAAAGGTGCAGCACATGCAAGTTCATCTACAACTGCAGCAACGGCATTTGAGGAGTGGAAGAAGAAGGACAGGCAGGCCTACAGGCTGCTTGTCAACACCATCTCCAACCAGCATCTTAAGTACGTGAGTGACAAGGCTACTATAAAAGAGGGGTGGGACACGTTGTGCAAGAAGTATGAGAGCAAGGATCCTGCATTCCTCATGCTTTTGGAGGAGAAGATGATGGCGTTGAAAATGCAGGGTGGCGAAGGGATGGAGGCGTACTTGGACAGGGCAAAGGAGCTGGCGAAGCAGCTGAAAGCGGCCGGCAACCNAGTACGTGAGTGACAAGGCTACTATAAAAGAGGGGTGGGACACGTTGTGCAAGAAGTATGAGAGCAAGGATCCTGCATTCCTCATGCTTTTGGAGGAGAAGATGATGGCATTGAAAATGCAGGGTGGCGAAGGGATGGAGGCGTACTTGGACAGGGCAAAGGAGCTGGCGAAGCAGTTGAAAGCGGCTGGCAACCCTGTGGAAGACACGCGCTTTGTCCTCCTCTTGCTGAGGGGACTCTCAACGAGCTATGACACGGTGCGAGAGACGTTGGAGTGCCAGCCGACTCTCGACCTCGACTTCATCTGCACGCACCTGGTGCAGGTAGAACTGCGTCGCAATGCAGCAAAGCGCAATGGCGGCAGCAGCAGCAGTGAAGCAGCTTTTATGGCCATGGGCTCACGCAACCAGCAGCAGCAACAGTTTGGGTAGCAGAGAGACAAGAAGAAGGGCAAGTGCCACTATTGCCAGAAAGAGGGGCACTACAAGAAAGAGTGCTTCAATTTCAAGAGGGACCAAAAGGAGCAGCAGCAGCAGCAAAAGCAACAATCTCCACAGCAACAACAGCAGCATTCACAGTAACGTCAGCAACAGCAGCAGCAGCAGCAGCACCAGAACCAGACCGGCGTGCGCCATTTTGGCAACATGAACGTAGCCAAGGAGGTGCGTGACCGCCTCTTCATGGCGAAGTCCGACATGTCGTAGAAGGAAAAGGTAGATCTGGCATGGTACACGGACTCTGGATGTACCAAGAGTCTGAAGCACCACAAAGAGTGGTTTACGCAGCTGCTCTCCATTCCACCTCGTCCGATTGCTTTGGGTGATGATCGGGTGGTGTATGCTGAGGGGATTGGGATTGTGGAGATGTGGTTGGAGACCCCGCGTGGCATTAAAGTGGGAGAGTTCCATGGCGTGCTGTACGTACCTAATGCTGCGTTCAATCTTCTCTCAGTGTCCTCTCTCACCAACACAAGACTGCGAGTCGTCTTTGACGAGGACTATGGCTACATCCTCGACAAGGAAACAGGAGAGGAGTTGGCCAGGTCGGTGAAAGAAGGCGACATGTACCACCTGGTGGGGGCGACCAAGATCCTGCACGAGCAGAGACTTACAGCAGTGGTGCAGGCCATAGATGGCAAAATCTGGCATGCGCGCTACGGTCACATCGGCATCCGCGCCTTGCAGCAACTTCAAACAAAGCAGATGGTGCGTGATTTGCCCACCATCTCTAACTTTGAGCAGCAGTTGTGCATCGGCTGTTTGGAGGGGAAGCAACATCGCGAGGCGTTCTCTGGAGCAGGGGAGCGCGCGAAGGAGGTGCTGGAGCTGGTCCACACAGACTTATGTGGCCCGATGCAGACCCAGAGCTTTGGAGGCTCTAGGTATTTTCTCACCTTCATTGATGATTTCACCCGTTACACTACTGTGTACTTCCTTTCCTCCAAGGACCAGTGCTTTGACAGGTTCAAGGAGTTCAAGGCCATGGTGGAGAACCAGACTGGCAAGAAAATCAAGGTGCTACGCAGCGACCGCGGTGGAGAGTATCTAAGCAAGGAGTTCCACGACTACCTCGCAACAGCAGGCATCAAGGCGCAGCGCAGCGCACCATACTCGCCGCAGCAGAACGGCGTAGTAGAACGCGCCAATCGCACCATCATTGAGTCGGCGCGCTCCATCCTGCACGCGGCTCGGCTCACCTACGACTTTTGGGCGGAAGCAATGAGCACTACGGTGTAGATCAAGAACCGCAGTCCAACCAAGGCCCTGGAGCAAATGACGCCGTATGAGGCATGGTTTGGCAAGAAGCTGAGCGTTTGGCAGCTTGGCGCACATGCACGTGCCAGAGGAGAAGCGGCAAAAGTGGGACGCGAAGAGCGCGCAGATGCTCATGATTGGCTACGACGTGGCAAGCAAGGCGTATTGCCTCTACGAGAGGGATACAGGCCATGTCATCATCTCAAGGGATGTCGTCTTCAACGAGAGCAACGTCATTGGCACCAACATTGTCTGTGAAGAGGTAACAAAAGCAGCAGCTGACGAGGCAGTCGGAGCAGACATTCCCCCTGACCCCGTCTCTCCTGATCCTTCCTCTTCTGTGACAGTGGGAGAACCAGTCTACTCTCCCATGTCTGATGCAGCAGATATAGTGGCCTCATCGGTAAAAGCAGAGGAAAAAGATGCACCATCATCATTTGGAGCAGTTGTGCCAACAGCACCGCGCCAGCCACCTGCTAATGCTCCAGCACCAGTTCCAAGGTACCCTCTCATGGTGCGCTACAAGCCTGGTGAGCGCGGGCGTTTCTGGATGCTCCAAAAACCAGACCAGATGAACGTCGCAGTAGTAGCGGACTCTGATGAGCCGACGTCATACAAGGAGGCCATGGCTGCACCAGATGCAGCAGATTGGGCGCAAGATGTGCAATAGAAGATACAGTCGCAGCTCGACAATGGTACGTGGGAGCTGACTGAGCGTCCACCTGGATGCAAGGTGATCAAGTGCAAGTGGGTGTTCAAGAAGAAGGGGGGAGCAGATGGCAACCTGGAAAAGTACAAGGCAAGGCTCGTCGCCAAGGGCTACTCGCAGCAGGAAGGCATCGATTACACAGAAAGTTTTGCCCCTGTTGCCAAGTTTGCCTCTGTGTGTACGCTCCTTTCCTATGCAGCACCAGAGGACTTTGAGGTCCACCACATGGACGTCAAGACGGCGTTCCTGAACGGTGACCTGGAGGAGGAGATTAACATGGAGCAGCCGGAGGGGTTCGTCATGGATGGCCAGGAGCACCTGGTTTGCAAGCTGCAGAAGTCGCTGTACGACCTCAAGCAAGCGTAGCGTGCTTGGAACCAGAAGTTGGATGCGGCTTTGCAGTGTATGGGGTTTGAGCGCAGTGAGTGTGAATACAGCGTCTATCGCTGGCAGCATGGTCATGAGGTGCTCATCATCATCGTCTATGTGGATGACATGCTCCTCCTTTCCAACAGCATGTCTGCACTACAGGAGTTCAAGGAGGCCATGCAGGAGCGCTTCCAGATGTCCGATCTCGGGGAGGCATCATACTTCCTCGGTATCCAGATCACGCGTGACCGCAAATCACGCTCTCTCTCGCTACACCAGAGCTGCTACATCAAGGATGTCTTGTAGCGGTTCGGCATGGCAGAGGCAAAACCCATCGGCACGCCGCTGGAGATGCGGCAGTACCTCGTGAGCTTCAATGGAGAAGAAAATGCAGTTGAGAGGCAGAAGTACCAGAGCACCGTCGGCATCCTCATGTACCTGATGGTGGCAACCAGGCCGGACCTCGCACAGGCTGTTAGCGTCGTGAGCCAGCACATGGCCAATCCCGGACCTGAGCACCAGAAGGCAGTGAAGCGGATCTTCCGCTACCTTGCTGGAACCATCAACATCGGCATCACCTACAACGCCAACGACAACATCATCCGTTCGCTACATCTCCGGCTGCCTCGTCTCAACCCTCACCAGCTGTGGTCGTACATGTCCACGTGGTCGCACCTGTCTCTGAGCCTGAGGTGCGTCCCTCAACCTCAGGTGACTCCCGTGAGCCCGGTGGCCGTCTTCGACCACTGGATTCCGGAGCTCAGCGAGCGTTGGGCCCCGGACCCAGACGCTCCTCTCGCAGCATCGCGAGTAGTGACCCCGGCACAAAGGCCCTAGGCCTAAGTGTCCGCACTGAGCTCACAGAGGTACATCCAGTAGGGTACGACCTCGTCACTCGCGAGTTCCATATCGCCTGTGACGCAACAGCTGATCTCGTGGTCGTCAGGCCTGGCACTGAGGCGTGTGCACTTGCCACGCAGAGTTTTCCCTCTATGGCGCCCGACCCGGGCACACTGAGGGAGGCTCTCTCATCACAAGATGCTGACGCTTGGCATGCTGCCTGCAAGGATGAGCTTTGCGCTATCCGAGAAGACAGAGTCTACGAGCTTGTCGACCTTCCTCGTGGGAGGAAGGCTATTCAGGTCAAGTGGGTCTTTCGCAAGAAGGTGAAGCTGGATGGCTCACTGGAACGCTACAAGGCCCGCTTGGTCGTCAAGGGGTACTCTCAGATTGAGGGAGTCGATTACACTGACACCTTTGCCCCTGTCGGCCGCTCCACCTCAGCTCGAGCTCTGTTCGGTGTAGTGACTGAGCATGAGTGGGAACTGCACCAAATGGATGTGAACAATGCGTTCCTCCATGGCTCTCTGGATGAGGAGATTTACGTGGCTCAACCACCGGGCTTTGAGGACGGTGACAAGTTCTTGCGCTTGCGCAAGTCCTTGTACGGCCTCAAGCAGTCTCCGCAGTGTTGGAACTGGGAGATACGTACAGAGGGAGGTAGACCCCTCTCTTTTCATCCTACTAACACCCGAGCGGTTCATCGCCATCCTGGTCCATGTCGATGACCTTCTGATCGCGTCTCCGTCCCTGGAGGCTGTGAAGGAGGCCAAGGCTGTCCTGCAGACTGCCTACAGGATGAAGGACTTTGGTCCTGCATCGGTGTTTCTTGGTATGGAGATCGTGCGAGATCGCAGACGACGGACACTGTTGTTACATCAGGCCCGATACGCACAAGTCGTGGGGGAGCGCTTCAGCGATCTCCTTGGTGCAGTGCTATCCGCTTCCACACCTCTTACACCTGATGGGCAGGATGCACCCTACACGGCTGGGGGAGACAGTGACCTTGTACCTCCGTCTCATCGGATCTCTGATGTACCTGGCCACTACCACGCGTCCTGATATTGCGTTCGTCGTCAACCTCCTTGCTCATTCCTCGCAGGCTCCACGTACGAGAGCCCTTCACGCGGCTGTGCGAGTGGTGCGATATGTGGTCTCCACGCCGTACCTCGGACTCTGTTTTCGTCGGCGGTGTTCGGTGGTCCTTGACGGCTACACTGACAACGACTGGGCTTGGAGCCTAGATGGGTCCAGCTCTACTAGCTTCGTGTTCCTGCTCGGTGGTACCGCTCTCTCTTGGCGAAGCGGGAAGCAAGGTTGCATCGCACATAGTTCGTTAGAGGTAGAGTACGTTGCTTTGGGCGCAGGGGCTGCTGAGGTAATATGGCTAGAGCACTTTTTTCTTGACCTTGGGCAGTCAGTACCGCCCATTGTGCTGCGTTGCGACAACCAGAGTGCTCTCGCCATTGCGGAGAACTCCGGTTTCTTTCATGCTCACACAAAGCACATTGCGGTTGAGCATCACTTCGTTCGTGACCTGGTGGAGCAACGCGTGATCTCCGTCATGTGGGTTGGCACTGACATGCAGCGTGCTAATTTCTTGACGAAGGCACTAGCTCGCGGAAAGTTCTTGGTGGCCATTCATTATGTTGGGCTTTGCCCCATGCTTGAGGGTGGTTGAGTGTGGGATGTGCATCTGTGCCTCATTTGGTTGTGTCACTCACTATTGTGTTTGTACCAGTGCTGCATGTGTATGGACATGCGTACCATCGAGTCATGGGGGAGTGTTGTGATTTGTAACGTTCTTGTACAGTTTACTGTGACCACTCGGCCATGTCCATACTCATGTAGATCCCTGAGGCGGGCCCTGGTGACACTGGTGCGACGACTGACAGCGGACTACCGGCTTGGAGCTGGCCGACTACCGTTCCAGAGCCCCAGATGCTGCCGGGACTCTCTGTTATCTTCTCTACAGCTTGTAGGCGTCTTTCGGCGTACTGGTCATGAGCCCTATTTGTATGTTTTTGCATTGTATGTCCACCGTCTGATGATGGATGCATGCATGTGACCAGTCGTAGCATCTGTCCTTTGGTCCTGTACGTCTAGGTTCAGACGGCGTAGCATTCTGACATGTGTGCGCAGAGTTACGGCCAAAACAATGGTTTTGGACCGGTTTTCAGGACAGCTCTTGGACTGCCGCGTGCGACACCCGCCATGCGCCGCAGCAGGTGTTAATGCCTTGGACCTGTCATTTGTTATTTCTCTCTGCAATTATATTCAGTTTGAGTTTCCTGACACTCTGTTTGTGTCCCAACCCAGACCCTAGCAGTTTTGTCTCTAACTTATGACTGTTGTCACACGCTGACCTAGCGCTGATGCCTAGTGTCGCGGCAAGTGGTTAGGAAGGTTCTAGGAAATTTCTCACCTACAATCCCTTTCCTTCAAGCACTAGAAACCCCGCTTCCACACTGCCCATCGCCAACCCTCCCACGCAACTAACCGCCAGCTCTACCCCCACTATCGATACTCCCAAGCTCTCTTAATTTACTGGAGTATGGTGTCTCGCTTCCCTTGCCTTCCTCCCTACCCATCACATCATATTACCTCCTTTCACGCACGTGTTCTTTGCCAGCTTTGCACATCTAGTCTCCCCTATGAGCTGTACCTCCCTTTAGAATCGATCATATTGCCAATGCCAACCGTTCTACCTACCTCCCGGAGGTAGAGCTCATAGGGGAGGGTGCAACGCTGGGTGAGAAAACTGGGTGGCCAGACAAGCGCTACCAGTGGAGCGTATTGCCAATGCCAATTATTGCTGGAACTTTTATCTTTGCTCTCTTCTTTACACCTGAGTGTGGGCATGTTTATGCTCCTCTCTATTGTTGTCTTGCTTGCATGTCCTTCCCGACTCTTTCTGTCACACGTGCCTCTGTGCCATTGTCCATTCCACGTGGAGGCAGAGCAAAACTAAACATAACAATCTATCTATGGATTGTTCTAACACATACTAGCGACATTGGCAAATGTTGACCCACGAGGACATCCTACAAGGTTTCATGTCATTGTGCATTTGCACTGTTGTTGTAAGATTTCCTCGTCGGGCAGTGGTTGCGAAGTGGACTGGCGCGGCGGCTTCCACTTCCCCAAGGACACTGCTTGCGTCATGCATGTGCAATCAAGTACTGCGGTACCTTTCCTGTTATGATTTTCTTGATGTGCATTGCACAGTGTAACAGTATACTTTGTATGTACCGTGGTATTTCACCAATACCGGTTCTACCGAGGGAGCCTTACTTGTATTGGTACGAACCTCCCTCTGAACTAGGATGCCACGGTACTCAATATTGTGGTACACTTGTAACGCGGTATTCAATACCGCGGTACCCAAAGACCGCGGTACTGTGTTAAAGTATTTAGTGTCTGTTTTATGTTGTTAGAAATCAATGATGCGGGACATTTTCATGACCTTGCCCGTATTAGGAATTCACCCCACTTTGGGTTGGTCTAGTTGACGGCTAGAAGCCGTTGAAATTGTTTGAGCGCGCCAATCCAACTGTGTGTTGCATCCTCACTTGCTGCATATGTAGGATCTCAGACCTCGCTGTATGTAGCTTCTTCTTGATCTAAAAAACTCCGCCTCGATCCACCTCCCTTCTGTCCACATCACCCCCCTCACGTATTCATTCTCAACATAGTATCGAGCTAGTCAACCCTGAGTTCGCTTCCGCTCAACTCCATCTGCCACAGATCTTGTTGACCCTCCTTGACCGGCGTGAGTGGCTGGGCCCCGCGGCAACTCCAAATCTCTGCGGTGTTTCTGGCGTTTCTGGCACTTCCGTCGTGTCCTTTCCAGCGTTCTGGCGTTTTTGGCGTCTACAGAATTTTTGGCGTTGCGGGCGCGCTTTTCTTGCGTTTCCTGGTGTCGCGCATCGGCCCTGTTCTCCCCCCCGTGGCGTATGTTGGCCCGGCCACACCCCCCCCCTCCTCGCTCGTTGCGTGGTCCCCCCGTTGGTGCGCGTTGCACGGTCCCCCAATTGTCGCGTGTTGCCCGGCGCCTGCTCGTGAACGGCGCCTTCTTTGGTGCGCGGCACCCCTTGGCGTCACAGTTGTTGGCGCGCGGAGCTCTTTGACGCGCGGCGCCTTCCCCCCCAGCTGTCGCCCTCCCCTCGGCACGTGCTACGTGCCTCCCCTCCTCCA
>SZWC01017402.1:0-14521 GCA_023375785.1 Penium margaritaceum
GTGTTTGTACCAGTGCTGCACGTGTATGGACATGCGTACCATCGGGTCATGGGGGAGTGTTGTGATTTGTGACGTTCTTGTACAGTTTACTGTGACCACTTGGCCGTGTCCATACTCGTGCAGATCCCTAAGGCGGGCCCTGGTGACATCGGTGCGACCACTGGCGGCAGACTACCGGCTTGGAGCTGGCCGACTACCGTTCCAGAGCCCCAGATGCTGCCGGGACTCTCTGTTGTCTTCCTTACAGCTTGCAAGCGTCTTTAAGCGGACTGGCCATGAGCCCTATTTGCATGTTTTTGCATGGTATGTCCACCGTCTGATGATGGATGCATGCATGTGACCAGTCGTAGCGTCCGTTTTTTGATCTTGCACGTCTAGGTTTAGACGGTGTAGCATTCTGACATGTGTGCACAGAGTTACGGCCAAAACAGTGGTTTTGGGCCAGTTTTTAGGACAGCTCTCGGACTGCCACGTGCAACACCCGCCGTGCGCCGCGGCAGGTATTTATGCCTTGGACCTGTCATTTGTTATCTCTCTCTGCAATTATATTCAGTTTGAGTTTCCTGACACTCTGTTTGTGTCCCAACCCAGACCCTTGCAGTTTTGTCTCTAACTTGTGACTGTTGTCACACGCTGACCTGGCGCTGACGCCTAGTGTCGCGGCAAGTGTTTAGGAAGGTTGTAGGAAACTTCTCAGGGGGAGGTTTGTTTAGAGTTTGAGGGGAGTTTGAGAATCCCCATCCATTGAAAAGGAACCTGCTGGGCCCCGCTACCGCGGGGCCGAGTAGGAGCCCGCGCAAAAATAAAACCCTAAAACCTTGAATGTAATTCAAGGTATGGTTTGAATGCGGTTTGTGTGCTAAAATCATAAATTTGCGTTTACAAAAAAAAATCAAAAACGAAAGAAGGGTGTTTTTGCTCGATCGCGAGGGAGAGATGATCGCATGCAGTATTTTTTCATGCTCGCCCGTCGATCCATGCCGCGAGCGAGCATGATTTTCGAGTGGGCTTTTGAGTTTTTTTTTGCCGCCACCGAGCGGACCAGAGTCACACTTTGCATTTTATGAGTATCTGAGCATTTGGCCCTTCAAAATTTTGGACACTAGAATGTTTTATAATTAGCGGTAAGTGTACTTCGATGACAAGTGTGAAATTGATCGAACATATGTATACAAGTTTCAAGTAACGAATGAAGCTTAGTCCGGGTCGTTGGGTTGGATGTCGAGCGACGCATGCGGAGTCGCGTAGTGAGTGGTCAGATTGAAGAAGCTCGGCCGAGAAGTCGGGTTTCTTCGAGAATTGACGGTGAAGATGCACGATGCATCATTATGAATCCAGATTAGTCATGAAGCATAAAACATTCGACCGAAAGGTCGTGACACTTCTGTTCGTAGGTTCGCAAGAGTGATGGAAGCTATCGGAAGGTTCAAGCATGTCCACAAAGGACCGCGTGTCTGGCAATCTGCATGACCTCAGTCGATCGTCCGAACGGTGTCCAGCGGATGATCGACCGAGGTGGAGTTGTTCGCAAGACACACCCCCGAAGTCGAAGTCGTGTAGCTCGGAGGACAGGGCCCGCAAATCGTGCCAGGCCAAATGGTCAGGTTTGCCCCATTCTGAGAAAGACATCCAGATGACACCTACTCTGTGTTTGCAGGAGATTATCTCAAGAGTGTCCAGTCTGAAGACCTCCTTTTATTTCCCATGATTTAAAAGAATTATTTGAAATTCATGCCCTGTTGAAAGAGCAACATAGCGATATGTTAGATTTTGGATGACCTCGTATCAAATTCTTCAAATGGGGGTGACCTTAAGGTACGTTCATACAAGAGGGAATACTGAATATTTTCCAGCCAGGATGGGGGTGTTACACCAAATGGAGCGTAGATGGTGAACAGGTGGAAGATGCGAGGAAAAACATGATTTAAAACTTGGGACACCTGAAAATTTTATTATTAGCGGTAAGTGTACTTTGATGACAAGTGTGAAAATGATCGAACATATGTATACAAGTTTCAAGTAACAAATGAAGCATAGTTGGGGTCGTTGGGTTGGATGTCGAGCGACGCGTGCTGAGTGGCATAGTGAGTGGTTGGATTCAAGAATGTCGGCCAAGGAGTCGGGGATCTTCAAGAATCGACGGTGAAGATGCACGATGCATCTTTATGAATCCCGATTAGTTGTGAAGCGTCAAAAATTTGACCGAAAGGTCGTGACACTTCTGTTCGTAGGTTTGCGAGAGTGATGGAAGCTATCGGAAGGTTCAAGCATGTCCACAAAGGCCGGGGCAATTGGCCAGTTTGCCTGTGGCCCTCGGAGTGAATATCAAGGTCGTCGCGATGCGATGGGCTGTTTGCGTACTAACAAAAATTTCCTCTCGAGAAGACTAGGGACTGGTGTACGTATGGTACGCAACATTTCCCCTCTTTCAGCCGCGACGTCCTGGCGCGCATACAGATGTGGCCGGAAGACGGCAGTGGTAGCCGTCGATGAGGTGGTCGACGTTTCGAACGTTTTCGTAGGGTCCCAGCTGTTATGTGCGGCATCGTAGCCGTGCGACTTGACAAGATATTATGTCGTCTTGCCTCATCGTCGATGACCGAGGATGTCCTCGATGACGTACTCCGTGTCTTTGTCCACTTGGATGGGAGGCAGAGGAGGGACATCCTTGCCAGGGAAGTTCTCTCTGGGGTCTCGGTACTGCTCGAGTCTGCTGACATGGAATACCGAATGAACTTGCATAGTGCTGGGGAGTTTGAGTCGCGCAACCACAGGGGTTTGCATGCGCTCAATCTCAAACGGTCCCAACCATTGGGGTTTGAGCTTCGAATGGTCAGATCCTCGGAGCTTGATGTTCGTCGAGCTAAGAAGGACTCGATCATCAGGAGCGAAGATGTTGTTGCTGCGATGTCGATAAGCTGCTTGCTTCATCACCGCCTGAGTCTTTGCAAGAGTCTGCCGTGTTTCCTCCCATATGGTGGTGAAGTCTCATCGTTGAACTTCGACTGCTGGAATGTTACAACAACTTTGTAGTTTGGCTGGTGTGGCGGGAAGTTTGCCGCACACCACTTCAAACGGAGTTTTACCCGTTGCAGTGGAAACTGCCAAATTGCATGCGATTTTGGCGGTCAAGAGTTTTTGTGATTCCAGTATGTCCCATGATGTTCGCATAGTGTTCGGAGCACTTGTTTGAAATTATTGTTTGTCCACTTGGTTTGACCCGGATTTGAGGATGAAACGCTGTTGAAAGTTGAATTTTGCTTTCGTAACAAGTCATCAGTTCGCGCCAAAATTGCTGGTGAATCGACCGTCTCTGTCACTCGTGATGGTTCTCAGTACACCGTGTAGCCGTACAATGTTGTCTAAAAACATCGTGCTCTTCCCTCAGGGGTGACGGTGGTCGTTGTCGGGATGAAGTGGGACATTTTAGAAAACTTGTCGATGACCACGTGGATGGCGTCATATCCCTCGGGTGTCACTCGTAGTTCGGTGATGAAGTCCATGGAGATGTCCGTCCATGGTTCTGTCGGAAAATAGGAAGTGGCAGCAGAAGTTCCGGTGGCCTTGTGCGTCGAGATTTTTGTCACTGACAAGTGTCATAGGTTTTGCAGAAGTTGGCCTTGTTGGAGTGCATCTTGTCCCACCAATAGATTTTTTGCCAGTTTCTTCAGGTTCTTGTCCTCTCCAAAATGTCCAACTGGACCGTTGTGGTCTTCTTGGAGAAGCATACGGCGAAGTTCATCGTTTGGGGGAACAACCACCTTGCAAGTAAAGCGTCGTTGCCAATAGGGTGTGTCGAACCATGAATTGGTTTTATCATATCTGACGTGCTGGTCATAGCCTCGTGCGAACAATTGCTCGAAGCAGGGGTCTCGCTGTAGTTGTAGGGTTGCCACGTCAGCCATTAAATGTGGTCCGCGACTGAGTGCGTCCGCCGGTTTGGTTTTGCCTGGCCAGTGAACAATCTTGTAGTCGAACCCGGACTCAAGGAACTCCATCCATTGGTTTTGACGTCAGCTGAGATTCGGCTGCATCTTCAAATACTTCAACGCATGGTGGTCGGTGCACACGACGCATTGGCGACACTCCAGGTAACAACGTCACATCTTGAACGCGTGCACGACTGCCCGCATCTCCTTTTCGTGGACCGCGTAGTTGAGTTAAGGTCCTCGCAGTTTTCAAGACATGTAGGCAACTGATTGTTTGCAGTTTTTGTGGTCTTTCAGGAGGATCGAGCCAATGGCTCGGTCTGGTGCATCCGTAGTCATGATGTAGCCAACCGTTGGATCGGCTAAATACAAGGCTGGCGCGAATGTCAGAGCGTTCCGCAAAGCGTTGAACACTTCTTGTTCGCTGTCTTCCCACAGCCACTCGTTTTCTTTTCGAGTGATGTCAAAAAGAGGTGCTCACATTTGCGCATAGTCCTGTACGAGTTTTTAGAAACTGGTGTGAAGTTCCAACGTGGCCTGATTGGTATTCTGTGCTCACGGCTCATTTTGTGCAGCTTCTGAGTCTAAGCGTGAACTTTTGGTCGCATCATGCTTTGTTTCTGGAAGTGGAAGACAGTCGCAAGACAATCGCTTTTGCGAAGGGAAGAACGCGATTCTGCATTAGTTTTTTCTTAACATGGACATGATCTGAACATTTGTAGGGCTAGTCATGAACTCTCCAACACAGCAACCCGTGCGCGATTCGGATCACCGTAGCTCCCGCTACGTCAGCCAAGGAGCGGCACCGCAAACTAGCCGCACAGTCGGAGGCACGCACCACAGCGCTCGCCAAGGCGTCCTCACTCATCAGGGACCCATGAAAACGCCATTCCGGAGGCACAGATGTCCCTACATGTAGCGACGGTGCCCCTTGCACCTTTGGGGTCTATTTCGAGAGTTAATTATCGTGTTTGGTGATGGGGATTGATGTGGTACAAAACCTGTTCGCGGACCTGCAAACAAAATTTTGGCTAAGTCCCTCGGTAACAAACATAACTACTGAGTTTTGGACTCCAAACCAGGATTTGGCTAAGTCCCTCAGTAACAAAATTGCACTTATGAAATCCGGCGGATCATCCACTGGACGCCTCGGCAGTCCTATCGGAGTGGAATCCCCAGATGGTATTTTGTTACTCGTTCCAGTCAATAAATCACCGACAGTCGAACCGCGGCCAGCTCCGAGAGCTGCCGCGCACACCCCAACTTTAGAAGCCCATATCTCCCTTGTCCGACCCCAGTGAATCAATTTCTACCAGATTCAGCCACTTGTCAACTTTCGGGGGCAATCCTTCATTTTTGGATCCGAGCAATCCTCGAGTCGTCAGATTGAACAACGAAGAATTTCCTGTCTCTGGCGGC
This sequence comes from Penium margaritaceum, assembly GCA_023375785.1. Classification (NCBI taxonomy): domain Eukaryota; kingdom Viridiplantae; phylum Streptophyta; class Zygnematophyceae; order Desmidiales; family Peniaceae; genus Penium; species Penium margaritaceum. Next base: position 5,349 of record SZWC01017402.1, read on the forward strand.
TTGTCGAGGCCTCCTGGTGCCGCTCTTGGGCATGCTGAGGGGCAAATGTTCAACACAAATCGTCGGTAGTAATTACAACGTCCGAGAAAAACTTGACTTTCTTTAGCGTTGGTCGGCGCTGGCCAATCAGCGACAGCGGCCACCATTTTTGGATCCATAGTGATCCGTCCGCCATTGATTACATGACCCAAAAACTTGATTGAACAACAACCGAAGCCACATTTTGAGAGTTTTCCAAAAAACTTCTCTCTTTGTAAAACTTTGAGAACTTTTTGGAGATGCACATCGTGCTCCTCCGGGATACGGTTGTACAAAAGAATGTCGTCGGGGTATACCACGACAAAGTCGTCAAGGTACGGTCAGAAAAATGCTGTTCATTGCTGCCATAAACATTTTTGGGGCCTTTGTAAGTCCAAACAGCATGATCGTCAACTTGAAGTTATTGTACGGAGTTTGGAGTTTTCTTGATGTCGGTGGCTGTCACACGTACCTGGTGAAGTCAATTTTGTTGAAAATTTTGGCACCTCGGAGCTGGTCGAAAAGTTTGTCGGCTCAAGGGAGAGGGTAATAGTTCTTGATGGTGGCATCGTTCAAAGCCCGATAATCCACGCACATCCGCAACTCAAAAGATTTCCTTTTTACGAATAGTACTGGTGCGGCGTATGGTGACATGGATGGACAGATGACTCCCTGACCGAGCATCTTGTCGAGCTGCTTTTTTCAGCTCAATTAGTTTGTGATCACTCATCCGATAAGTCCCTCAGACATTAGGTCTACTGCCAGGATATAGTTCAATGTGATGGTTGATGTCCCGCTGAGGACGTGAGGTTTTCGGTAGTTCTTCGGGAAAGACGTTTGCAAACTCCTCGACGAGTGGTGCAAACTCTTTGGGTACCATCATGAACTTTGTCAAGGCTGATGAGGCGGATGATTAGTCAGCTGCTACCACTTCCGCTTCTCCCATGGGCTCGAGATGTATGAGCCATGCACGAGTTCCTCACCGTGTACAATGCTTGGCCACGTTGAGTAGTATGAGCTGCACCGGTTGTCGATTTTTGGCTTCTGTGACTTCCGCTACTGCTTCCACCGCTATTTCTTTTGCTGTCGGCTTCCGTTCCACACGCAAAAGTTGTCTTTTGACACCGTTGATCTCCACATGGACGTCGCCGCTCTTCCAGTTGACCTGTGAATTGTGCCGATCTATGAAATCTCTTCCAAAGATGATTTTGCGGTCGCTCATTGGACAATACCTCCACACCGTTACATCCCATAGATCCCGCTCTTGTAGTTGTAGTGGTTGTCAAAGTCTCTGTATCTATAGTCTCCCTTTGATGGTTTTTCCTTCAAACACCCTTGGTTTGGTTTGCAAACCCAACTTGCGAACCATGTCATTGCTTATGAATCTGTGTAAAGCTCTTCCATCCAAAATTGTTGGTACCGTTCAGATACTTTTGCATCCTCAAGGCTGGACTCTTACCAGCATCACCGATTGGTCGTCCTCGTACCCCTCATTGAAGTTTGTGATTTCAGAAACCCTATGCGGTGATGTGGGCCGTTCAGATGGACGAACGTTCATCACAGATAGCTCTTCATGGAGAAGAGTCGTGCCTTTTACTCCTGTCCTTTACCATTTTCCGACTCCGTTTTTTGCAACCTTCCCCACTTTTTGGCCTGCTGCTTTCTCCAACAATTATGAGCAATGAGCCTGACGTTTCCGCAGTTGTAGCAGGTTTGCGTGACTCTCTAGCCGGCTGCGTCCATTTCCACCAGAGACGAGGAGTCTGTGGACTGGTTCTTTCTATTTCCACAAGAATTAGGGTTAGGAGGTTGCCAGCCGTAGGATTCTCGGATCCGAGCGTTGTAGTCGGCATTGTCCATCCTTTCTACTACAGCAATCATCCGCGAAAAGTCCTTCTAGATGCCGAAAAGAGCGATTGCTCGCCAGATATCTTAATTGAGGTCATTGTTGAAGTGAAAACAGAGTGTTTTTGGGGATAATGTCTGCTTCGGTGATAGTCGCATAGAATCTCCGCGTATACCCTACCACGTTGGACTGCTGACATAGACGCTGGAGCTTGTACCGTGCGTCTGACTTCTTGTTCAGTCGTCCGAAGCGTGCAAGCATCATGTGCAAGAATTTGTTCCAGTCAGGTGGTGGCATTAGGGCGTCTTGCCAATGTGGGTTGATCTCCTCCAAGGGTTGAACGCCTATGGTCGGCGATGTGAGACAGGCGTTGTGAGCCGTTGATGATGCTCCGCTAGTGACCTGCTGCCGTTAGATGGTCTTTAGATCGGACCACCAACTTAACGCTGTGCCACGCAAAAGCGCGGCCGTGAGGTCAGTTTTCCTTTTAATTTTTGTTGACCCCAACAATGGTGAAGTACATCCTAGACTCATCAGCCACATCCAAACCGTCGGTCCTTTTGAGTTTGCAGGATCCAATGGTTCTGGTGGAGTCGGATGAATTTAGGGTTCGCTCGATAGTTGACAACTCCTCTCGATGAGCACCACTTCACCCGCGCTTGCCTTGCGAAGAGCCTCCATTGCGATGTTAAGTTGTTGGAGCAGGCGGTTGTTGATGCACTCGAGTGTGGAGATCCTATATGCCAGTTCCTCCTTGATCCGTCGTGCAGTGCCACCTGTCGTCCTTGATGTTGTAGTCAAGGCTATTGGTAGGGGCGACTAGTTCATCACCGTCGGGTCCGTGACCGGATTGGTCGCCGAAGCCGTAGGGGTTGTTCCAGCTGCCAAAAAGCCTGCCACGCCAACGTTCGTTGTCACTTTAGGGTTTGTGTGCATCAACATGTTCTGCTCCGCCATCGCTGAAGTCCTCGCCGAAGACCCGCTGCTGATCGTTGGTTGCACTCACTCGTCTCACATCGTAGTCGCGAATTTCACAAAGCCTTGACATGCGAGATGCGCTCAAGACTTGTGCGCGGTAGTCCTCTGGATGGGTAATGTAGTCAAAAGCCTTTCCAACACCGCTACGCTATAACACCAAGTATTACGCTGAACAAAGCCCAGATGGTGAAGAGGTAGAAGTTGCGAGGCAAGCCACAATTTAGAATTTGGGACACTTGAGCAACTTACTATTAGTGGTAAGTGTACTTCGATGACATGTGTCAAAAAGATCAAACATATACATTTATGCAAGAGTCGAGTTACACATGACAAATAGTCGGGGTCATTGGGTCGAATGTCGAGCCACGCTTGCGGTGTCGCATCGTGAGTGGTCGGATTCAAGAAGGTCCGCTGAGAATTTTGGGGTCTTTGAGAATCGATGGTGAAGATGCATGATGCATCTCTATATATCCAGATTTGTTGTGAAGTGTCGAGAAGTCAGTCAAAAGGTGGTGAAACTTCTGTTGGTAGGTTCGCGATAGTGGGCAAAGCTGTTAGAGGGTTCGAGGATATCCACTGAGGGGGGGGGGGGCAGTTGGCCAGTTTGCCCGTGGCCGTCGGAGTGAATATCGCGGTCATCACAATGCAATGGGCTGTTTGCGTAATGATAGAAATGCCCTCTCAAGAAGATTAGGGACTCGTGTACGTCTGGTACGTAATAGGGGGTGTATTGGAGATTAATCACAGGCCGAGATCCGGATCTAATGGTAGAGTTTTTGGGTAGGTTTGTGTGTGGGTTATGCCATGCGTACATGGATGGTTCACAATGAGGAATTGTGGTGCAGAAGATACATTCATGAATTGGACAGGTGAATAACTTGTAGTTTGCGATACGTATACTTCAATGACAAGTGCTGGAGTAGTCGAACACCTTAATTGTTCAGCCAAACGTAACATAAGTAGTTCACATGGATCAGGTGTCGAGCAGAAGAGAGTGCAAGGAGTTGGGACACTGGAATAACTTATATTTAGCAGGAAGTGTGCTCCAGTGACAAGTGTCAAACATGTCAAGCGCATACATACAGAAGCAAGAAACATGATGAGGCATGTGTTGGGTCTTGGGTGCTCGAGTCGCGTGATGCGTTCAATGCTACATCTTGATTGGTTGCTTCGAGAAACCTCACCAAGAAGTCGAGGAGTTTTGAGAATATCAAGGTGCGGCATTGTGAAATTCTAGCACCTTCAAGAAGTTGACCAAACAATGTCCAAATATCTATCCTTCCGCATAGTGCCCAAATGTGTCATACCATTCGGAAGCACAACGTCGAAGGTCGGGACAAGTAGCCAATATGCCCTTGACCGAATGACGTAAGAATCCTGAGGTCGGAAAGTGGTGGGCCAAAGCAATTCAAGGTCGGACTGGTAAAGCGTACAACTTTTTTCCTTTAAGTAAATCGTGCCCCAATTCTAGAGGTTAAAGTCAGAATGGCCCTGGTTTGCCTTCAAACGTGGTTTTGACGCTGATTTCACATCGATGCAACGTGCATTCCTCGTCAGATTGCTGATGTCAGAATGCCCATTGAACAATCAAAAACTCCCCTTTCAAGAGGTCATGGCTGTTCAAGGGGGTGCTCTATCTACGGTCTGCATGGGGGATCCGAGACCCCACATGCTTTGAAAAAAAACCTGTTTGGTCCCACATCAGTGGGGCCAAGCACAAGCTCGTGCAAAGGCAAAACCCTAAACACTAAATCTTTTCCGGGTATGCTTTCCTCAGGGTTTTCATTTAGAAATTGGAAGGGGTTGCATGTTAGGAAAAAGAAACAGAATGAGATTTTTCCCTCGATCCCAAAGTTGGGCGTTTTTTCTCGATCACGATTCTCTCATGGGAGGGATGATATCATGAGCGGCGGTGACCCATGAAGAGAATCGCTCTTTCTTGTGTTTATTTATTTAAGTGGGGACATTCCATCAATTCTATGTCCAAAATTGGGGCGTCAGCCCAACTGATTCCAGCACTCCGTCCCAATCACCCCAAATCCATACACCCTCGAATCTTTGTACGTAACACTTTCGCAAGAAAAAGGAGACGACCTAAGGGTTTCCACTTCTACTCGATGCATTCACATCAATACCTTCTTGGAGTGCAAGAATACATCAAGGGAAGTATCAAGATCAGACAATAAAGTTTTGTTGAAATTATCCGATACGGCCAGCGATTCAGGATGGTTGTTGGAGAGATGGCTTCATTCCATGAGTACTTGAATGTGTGTGATGCGGTTAACTCAGACACATCACAAGCTGTTTTCTGGCCATTGAAGCATGACTGACATAGTGTGTATTGGGTCGCTTAATCATAAATGACACCTTATGAAACACCTTATATCTATAACAATGCTGAAAAAGTCGTAGTCGAGGATTGTCCACTCAAATGAGTCAAATTAATCAAGCATTGCGCATATTAGTCTGCGATGTTGGTTATCCATTCAGACAACCTGTTTGATGCTTTTCTCACTCTTGGCTTGTACCTGACTATGAGGGATATAGGTTCAGGTTCTATCTGGAGAAAAGATTATCTTGACGTCCATGCATATGTAGATTCATGTGTTTTGGCGATAGGCTCAAGGTCTTGCATTTTCCAATCCGCTTTTAATGATTAAGTAGCCCGTTCTTTTTACATCAACATGTCCTACTGCTCTTTTCTCTATAAACTATTTGAAACGTGAAATGAAATTGCTGTTCTAGACAATTCAAGTTGCATAGAGCGATTGATGGTGAATGCAAAATGCTTCGACCATCAATTTTTGGCTTTCAATTTTGTTTATATGATTGGATAGTATGCTATGGCATTTTGTATTGTCCAAAAGAAACATGACATACTTATGAATTCCAAGCCCCATTTTTGTTCAATTGTCCATCATGAAAGTGGCTTACACATTCTTTACCATACCCTACTGCGCTTTATATTCGACGAATGGATTTAAGCATAATTAATTCGATCATGAAAATGGTGTCTTGTAATTATTTTAGTATACCCTTAATTTCGTTTTTTGTATACCTCATGACACCTGATATTCGACGATCAGTCCGGGTCACTTTCCAATTCCGACGATCGACGTCGGAAAGTGACCAGGACCTTGGCGCGATCTGGCCGTTGAAACGCTCGAACGTTCGAACAGCCAGATCTCGCTCTCGGTAGGTCGAGCGATCGAGGGCTTGACCGCTCGACCCGCCGATCTCGTGCTTCGCCACATGACTCGTGGTGGAAGCCGAACATCGAGAGAAGGAAATAAACAATGATAGACTTGAACGACCCACTACTGTATGGAGTGTTGTAGTGGAATATACCAACGAACTATGAACCCAAGACTTAAAAGTCAGAGGGGACACTTGATATTCGACTTTTCAACTTTGGAATTATTTTAATAGTTTCTTAAATTCGACGAAGCAACATTTTCGACGAGTTTCAACGACTTCAAAAAGAGTTAATATCGAATATCAAGAGCAGTAGGGTATTTGAAAAGGGATCAACAGTTTTTCTCAACGTTTTTTTGGTAAATACATGTTTGGGACGAAGCCAGTGGTGAACCTGCTTAAATACCACGTTTTGATTAGTCTAGTACTTGTTGAGCTTGTAATTAATGTAGCCTAACAATCTGCACATGTGATTGCCGTAATATGCGCTGGCGATCGTAGTACTGGCCGACTGCCTTGTGCCAATTGTGTACATCATGGACGTCAATGTCACATGTTTTATGTACACTCTCATACACAATCACCCTAAACACTATCTATTGGAAGGGGGTGGCACAACCCTACCCCCGTCCCCCAAGGACGTTCGAAAGTGCATGAGGCCATTTTTGCGGAGTGTGTACGTACGTCCAAATGTTCAATTGGTGTAAATTGTTCACTTGTGTACATTGTTGGCTCCTTCATTCTTAATTTCACGATACATTTGTGATAAAATGTATCGTATCGTTTCTCATACGATACTGATTACTCCTCGTTGTACACTTCCAAAGTGACCTTAGGTTCTAAGCACAATGGTACAAAAGGTGCTCGTTTTGGTTCTAAGCAACATGAGGAGAGTCAGGAAGTTAGAAGTTTGGATTTGTCTTTTGTACTTGTTCACAAATAAAGCACCAACGAGAGCATTCACATGCATAAAATTTTGCACATGAGAAAGAGACAAGTCCTGATTCCATGTATGAATTCCCTTTTCAACTCACTTAATTATTCTATTAAGTGCAAAATGAAACAACTGTGAAATTTTTTACACTTGACAATTTACACGTTTTCTTTGTGTATGATTGAACCTCTTTTACCCCCTTCTCCTTGCAGCACAAATAGGATAAGATCAATCATTTTGTTTCTAACATGAAAAATCAACAACTAGTAGGAAAGCATGCATCTACCCTCTCTTTATGTGTCCAGAGTTATAGGGTATGTGTAGGGATTACCCACAAACTTTGATTGTGTGTATGCCCTACCCGGCGTTTGAAATAATAGAATTACTCTACCCGGTGTTTGGAAGAATAAGACCCCCTCCCCAAGGAGTAGAGAATATCAACAGTTTACCCACAAATAGGGAGAGATTGTAGTATGTCAATGCTGCATGAGATGTAGTGTCGACATCCTGACGTCATCAATTTCTTTGGACATTCACAAACTCCTCATTTGAGGGGGTTGTGAATGTTTGTGGTAGGGATTTGCGTATGGTTTGCATGGGGGTCCGAGACTCCCCATGCGTTGAAAGGGAACTTTCAGGGCCCCGCTACTACGGGCCCCAGCTACCCAAACTTTATATCTATCCGGCACGTTGATCAACATGGTGGACCGTAGTGAAACCGGTCTTGAGAAGTGGACACTCGTTCCAAGAAAGTTCGTCAATGCTCGTACACTACTGAACATTTCCCACTCAACCGACCATATAAAGGAAAAACACATGCACGTACAATTGCCATGAACACTCACCCCTTCCCCCAACCCACCTCCACCCCCCGTTTCCCTGCCCACTTATCCATTTTGTAAGACACACAGACTGCGATGATTGACTTGTTGCTAATGAGGAATCCCAAGCAAGGTCATCGTCCATTTGCTTAGCTCACAAGAGAAGTTTTGAAAAAACATGTTAAGGAGGAATGATGCATACGCCCCTCAATGCTGAAAAGGCACCCATCCAAATATGCTAACAATATAGACAACAACGGATGTTCACATTTGACTCCTTAGAAAGTTGTGCCGGAATATACGTCATCATAACATAGATTAAGAATCTGAAACCTTTCAATAATTCAAATCTTAAGTTCGGAAATTGGGCTAATATTAATCCAACCCTGATCTTTCTGACATAGTCATTCACATATAATGAAGTGTCCAAATGAGTATTGATCTTTGTGATTTTCTAAGAAGCTTCACTAAGGAAATGATGTATGCATACTTATATTGGAATACATGAAAGATCCATACTTAACTCTAACTCAATTGCAATATGAAAACATGCAGAGGCCGCAATGCATTTCTTTCTAAAAACATTCATTGCAAGGTCAGATTCCCACATTTATCTCTGTTTGGTTGAGATGTCAAAACACAACCTTAAAATTGCATTTTCATACTTAGCATTTATCACCAGAACACTCTTGACTGTGCCAACTGGCGCGGACTAGGAATTTCAATTTCTAGGAGGGAGAGAGAGAGAGAGAGAGAGAGAGAGAGAGAGAGAGAGAGAGAGAGAGAGAGAGAGAGAGAGAGAGAGAGAGAGAGAGAGAGAGAGAGAGCATGTAAAACACTTCCCCCTGCACCCCCCCCTGTAATATAAGCCCTTAAAAACATAATCATGGAAAATGGGAAATCATACTGGAAGCTCACTTGGCTCCTTCTTAGACCTTTTGTCCAAAAGACACTCCCGTATATCCGTTAAGAACATTGGATTCTCATCAAACGCATGCTCACCACAAGGTTGAAAACCTTCAGTAAGTCGGAGGCTGTCCAAAAACGAAAAATCCTCAACCTGTTGGAACATAATCTTTCTCAATCTCAATAATCCTACACGACTCACCCCTCCCTAAATATCCTCGCTTGCCTACACTCCATCCAACACCAGCTCCATGCTTATGAATCCTCTAGATTTCTCTCTAATCCGGAAAAGTCTTCCCTCAAGTGCAATTTGGAGGGTTTTTTGCGCATCCGTCCTCCTCGCACACCGTAAAAACACACCCAAACCCGCCATAACCATTCTTGCCTAAAGAGGCCCCAAAAACATCCTACATAGTGACCCTCACTAACACATGCTCTCTCTCTCTCTCTCTCTCTCTCTCTCTCTCTCTCTCTC
>SZWC01017402.1:14958-33099 GCA_023375785.1 Penium margaritaceum
CTCTCTCCAGTCCTTCCAATAGGCTTACAAAAAACCGAAACCATCCTACTCCCAAATTTCAAGAAACACATCCGGCCAAACATCTTATTGCAACCCTCCCAAGCAATCTCCAGTAGTGAATTCACAAAGGATGTTCTCAGCCAACCATCCCACAAAACACCTGGTCATGATAGGCTTCAGAGTGAATTTTACAAACTGCTTAACCTGCACATTGCTCATCAACTCATACAATTTTACAACCACTTGGCCCTTGACCTTCTGCAAGCCGAGGATGTTTCCTCCTCCATCACTACTCTCATCTTTAGGAAAGGTGACCCATACAATATCGCCAACAATTTACCTATATCCTTTTGAAATGTTGATAGTGAAATCCTTGATAAGATCCTAGCCTCCCGCCTTACTTCTGCAATCCCCTACATCATCCATATACATCAAACCGTCTTTGTCCGAGGATGTAACATCCAACATTCTCTCATACAATTTAATGATCTCCATCACTGGAAAACCCTCACTTCACCTTAGCTATATTTCTTTATGGTAGACTTTTGGAAGGGCTCTGATTCTATCAACAGGGATTACCTTTTTGCTATCATAAGTTGTGTATCCCCACACCCTTTTTCTGCTGGTTCCGGCTTCTTCATCATAAAACCACTACCTGTTTCTTCATCAACGGACACCTCACCAATGATTCTTTGGCGTTCTTGAGTCTGGTGTTTTCCAAGGTTGTCCTCTCCTTCCCCTCCTTTTCATCTGTACAATGGAACCAGCTACGATCCACCTTTGCCACCATTTGTGTGGTGTACAAATTTCCCCTCATCTCTGCAAATACTTTGTGGGATGCGCTTACAATACAACTCTTGTACTCTCTTCACATGATGAAATCCAGGTTGGTGCACACTGCCTGAGAACAACTACCCGCTTCATCGGCCTCTGCATCAACTATTCCAAAATCCATCCGACCCCGATTGGCACCCATACGTCCAAGCTACCACACAACCCACACCATACCCGATACGCCCATTTGGATCCTGAGTCACATGTACATGCCCACCTTACAGTTCAATACGACGTGGAATCCTATAATCCGACGTGTCTAGCCATCAATAACATTTTGGCAAAATTTTGTGCCCCTGTTCAGACCAAATTCACTTCATCCAGAGCCTACATTAATTGAAAACTTGTGTATTATATCTTCATCCATCCCCTGACAACCACATACCCCAAACAAATCAATACACTCCTCCTAAACTTCCTTTCCTCCTACTCTCCAAGAGAAGTTATCTCCCAAGGTTTATGATTGTATTCTCTTCCAAAGATAGTGAGCCCTCCATCTAAGGGTGGTCTAAGGGTCTTGTGGTTGACACTCGTCATTGCAGCACAAGCAGGTAAAAGTGTCCTCACCTTCCTACATCTGAGAGAGTCTCCATGGAAACACACATTCCTCTTCTCCCAAGGCCTCCCTAAACAGGGAAACTTATTCCCTTTTCACCAGTCTATTCTTTGACTCAAACTACCATCCATGAACCCCAAATGGCTGTATGCCTTCAAAAAATTCTTGCTCTCAAACCCGCAGACCGAACCTCCACAAGTCCTCGACGAAGAGCTCGTTCAAGAATAAACTTCATTCAATATTTTCTACTCAAAGAGAATAATCATCCTTTTGGTATTATGTAGCAAGAATGCTGGCTCCTTAATCATAATGTTATACTAGGAGACATCTTTACAAAGTCACCATCTGCGTGATCTCAGAATTATTGCACGCTTCTCCCATAGTTATGGACTCCCTTCCTCTCTCTTGGAGGAGAGCTCTACAAGACCACCCTTCCCTTCTTCAAGCTCACATGCACACATAGTGCTTTATAATCCAGGACCTCGTGGGCCTTCCACCTCGTATTGTCTATCACCTATGACAAATCACATCTCTCTTCCATTCACCTGACGACACACCAACTGGTCTCCCAACTAGATCACAAATTCCAACTTGCCGCGTCTCCCCATCCTCACCCTCTCTCACCAAGTTGTACCATACTGATTTATGATTTCATGGTCCAAAATAGTTTTCAGTGCGTAACTTAGGTTCACACTTGACTTCTTTCATTTCACTGTTGTTAAAAACAAACGAAACTGGTCATATTGTATCCTTGATTTCGCAGGTCGACCACACAAGTAACAAACTTTTGCAGTCCGGAGGTGGGTTCAAGTCCGCAATTCGGGACTCCACCTGACTGGTCAACCCACTGACGCACGACGGCAGCCTGACATCCGTCGACCCTCCCTCCGTGCCCCTTTGCATCGACTTAAGCGCTCTGTGACTCCCTCCATTGGCTTGAAATTTTTTTTTTTTGTTTTTTTTTGTGTGTGTGTGGCTTAGACAGCCTTAGAGGTGAGGGAACCTATGCTGCACCTTTGAGGGATTCCTCCCCTCTCTTGCGGGAGCTTTCAGTCAAAAGACTGTGCCCCATGTGATCTAGTCACACCAGTTCAGGTACCCATGAGACTTATGTCTCCTTGGGTTATGTGGGACTCGCACCCACTAAACCTCACCCCTAAGAGTATCTTCACCACGGGTCGTAACCCTGCAGTTGGGGGTTCAGATGCTGCTTTTACACAGTCCCTTGAAATACTCGTCCCCCCTGGCGATGGTTATAGTGGAACCAGATGGAGCGGAATAGAGGGTGAAGGATGAGGTGAGGTGGGTCTAGTTTCCGATAGACTTTGCATAGGTGGATGGAGCTCGAAAGTTGGGCAAGCATTTGATTTAAAAGAGCCTTTTTGGGCGATTTGGATAGCGATGACAGATGCAGATTGAGCTGTAGTGTATAGGCTGCCATTATTTTATGGCATAGCATTGCTGTGGGATTGCGTAGGTTTGGTGTCAAGGTCAGAGATACGTTGCTCCTGTATGTCCAGATTTCTCTGAAGGTGATCGCTTGTAGCAGTTACCACCATTTGAAGTTTTGGTTACTATGTTGGAAAAGAAAGGGTGTGCTTGTTTCAAGATCGCAAATCAGTTGTAAAGAGAGGTTTAGTTTTTTAAATAATGTGTTTGATTTTTGGGCATTGGCTGAAGGCATGTGTGATTGTTTCAGAGTGAAGATTGCAGAGTGGGCAGATGACTTCAAAGGGTTGAGGAAGGAAGTGTAATCTGATCCAAACTTGGATGCTTCTGATTGCGATTCGGATTATAATGTCTTTTGGCTTTGGGGGGAGAAGATTGGATTGCAGCGTCTGTTGGAGAAACTGTGAGCTTGGGGGGTCGATGGTTTCCAACGCCCATTTGTCTTGATAGGTGATTACTTCCTGTGGGGGAGGAAGGAAACATTGGTAGAGCGTCATTAATTTTGGTTCTTTTGAAATGTGTATCCTCTAGGACGGTATCATTGTATCATTACTGTAGCCAACGAAGCAGCCTTCTTCAACATGAACCGGGGTCCAGATGCTCAGATCGTGTACTGGTGTGTCGGGAAAGGATGTTGGGGCTAATTCTCTGTCTGGTAGCACTGTTAGAGCTGTCATGATGTAGCAGTCCTCTTCCTTTTTCATTCGGTAGATGAAACCAGGAGGCTGATGTATGTATGATGTAATGCACCAGTGTGTGGACAATAGTGAGTCGTCAGTGCATGTGCCTTCTATGATGGCTAGCCAGTCGTTTGGTAGGTTTTTGATAACATTGTCAAGAATGGTGGTGTCCTGGCGAGTTTGGGGGTTGTGGAGATTTGGCACAAAGGATTTGTCCATTTCCATCGCTACTGCAGGGAACAGGTGCTTTATTTGGAGTTCCATGTCAAGCAGGAAATGTTATCGTTTATCTTGACCAAAAGGCTTTCCGTTTGGTTTCTGGAGGAAACGATTGTATGCGACGTACTCTTCTAGGATTTCTGCTTTTAATCTTCTTGGCGGTAGAATGGTTGGATAAGTTTTTAGAAAGCATCTTAGGATCTCCGTCCACCTTGGGTTCGGTAGAGATTTGTGCTTGAGGATGGCCGGGTCTGAGAGAAAGAAGTGCCCTTTTTTTGGGAAACAGTTCGTATGGCATGCCACCTCTTTCCACATGTCTTGCAATTGTGTGAGAAATTTGTACGCATGCATTGCACACTGTGCATGGATGATACATTGAGGCCAGGGTATTCCGAGGCCTCCATGTTGGGTTGGAAGGATCGCTAGCTGTTTGTTGATGAAGCGAAGTTTACCATCTTGTTTGGACGCGGATAGGAAATAAAGGATAGTATGTTGGATGTCTTTTAAGGTTTTTGTTGATGGTGGGCACATTTCTGAATGATAGAGGAATCTGGGGACTAAGCAGTGTCTTATAATGGCGAGTTTAGTTTCAATTTTGAAATGGAATCTGCGCCACAAGACAGCCGAGTCATAAAGTTGTTTGGCTAGTTTGGACCACATTGCCATGCTGTTGATGTCGTGGTCGAGGTTGAGACCTAGTACCCGCTGTGGGCCGGTGGTTACTTGATATGTGTTTGTTTGTGGGGTCGTTGAGTGTGGGCCTGCTGGAAATAGTAATGTTTTTCCGGTGCTGGCTTTTAAACCTGTGAGAGGAGCGCTTAGTTCGAGGATTTGGATAGCCTTATAGATATTTACTTGATCCTTGACCACGACTGTCGTGTCATCTGCGTATGCCCCAAAGGCTGGGCATTCAGGGAAGGAAACGATTGGTTTATCTATGTAGGTTTTGAAACATTGGTTTAAGGGTTCCATTGTGATTATGAAGAGGAGTGGGGCTATGGGACATCCTTGTCTCACTCCTGTTTCCGTTGTGATGTGTTCTGATTTATGTCCATTGATGAGAAAGCTTGTTTTTGTGTTTAGTAACGTCGATTGGATCCAACTGATAAACAAGGGGGGGAAGCCCATTCTAGCCATGGTTTCGTAAAGGTGGGGGCGTAGAAGAGTGTCATATGCTTTCTCAAAGTCAGCGAGAACAAAGGTTAAGTCTTGTTTGGTATGGGAGGACCAATGTTGTAGATCAAATATGCAAGAAAGGGTGTCTTTAATCTTTCGACCATGAACAAAACCAGTTTGTTCTGGACTGATGATACAAGGTAATACTTTCCTGAGCCTATTAGCCAGTACCTTTGCCAGGAGTTTGTATACTGTGTCGAGGAGTGAGATTGGTCGATAGTTCCTTATGTCTGTTGGATCCCCTTTTTTGAAGAGGAGACAAGTTACTGAGTTTGTGAAATGTGGGTATTTGTGGGGGTTCTGTAGGAAATCGTGGAAGGTCTCCACCAGGAGCTTAACGATGTTTTTTGGTTCAGCTTGATAGAATTCCGCAGGAAGCCCATCTGGTCCTGGTGCTTTTCTTTTTGGTAGGTTGCGAATGCAGTGTGCGGTTTCTTCTTTCGTTAGAGGTGATATCAGCATTTGCACAAGAGACGCTGGTACTTGTGCCAGGGGCGGTATTGCGGGTTTTTCTCCTTGATTAATTGGAGTTTTGCAAAGACCGGTGTAGTAGGTTGTGATTACTTCTTCCTTGAGTTTTGGGTCTGTTGTGACCATTCCATCTTTTGTTTTGAGTGCTACAATTGTGACTGCACGTTTTCTAGCTTTGATGTGGTTGGTGAGTAACGTCGATGCATGGCCAATGTTTTCAATATAGGTTTGTTGTGCAATGGTCTGTTTGTGTTGGTGGTCAGAGAGGACGTACTTGTTGAGTGAGTTTTTGAATTTAAGTAGGTCGCTTTTTAGCTTTGAGTTGTAAGGATCAGCGCAGAGGGCTTGTTGTATTTTCTTGATTTTGGTGTTAAGGTCTTTTTTTGTTTTGAGTTTCCTCTTTTGTTCTTCCGCTGCGTAGTTTTTGAATGCTTTCTGTATCTTGTTAACGTATGTTTCCCAGTTGTGGTCGGTAATTGATCTTAACAGTTTTTGACCAAGTGGTCTATTTAGTAGGGAGGTGTTCATTCTCCATATACCTCGACCAGGCGGATTGTCTGTTTTTAGGCTGAGTTTGATTCCTGCTGCTGCTATGTGGTCAGTTAAGTTGCTGTGTAATCCAACATGAAAAGCGTCATTGATGGAACTGTTGATTTCATCATGGTGGTAGATGTTGTCTATTCTGGAAGATTTTTTTGTGGGCTGATGAGTGAAAGGTGTAGACCAAATCAAGGGGTTTCAGTGTTCGGAAACTGTCGTGTAAGTTGTGCACAGTTCCTATCGTTGTTAAGTGGGCTGAGTCCTTTGGTAACTCTTGAGGTAGTCTGTCTATTGAGTAGCACGTTGTGTTGAAATCTCCCATCAAAAGGTTGGTGGGGTGCTCAGTTAGGAACTGGTCCAGTGATTTTAAGAAGCCTTTTCGGTGCTTCAGTTGTGGAGGAGCGTAGATCGAGGTGATAACTAGCCGCTTTTCACATATGTGGACAATGTCTTGACAGATTCTGTTGTTGCCAGTATTCATTGAGTGAGTGTGTGTAACGTGAAGGCAGGATTGTTGTGAGATGTGCTAGTCGATCTGTGTGTGCTGTCTGTTTCGATGTGGCATGGATGGATGTCCTTCCTGTGTGGATTCGCATGGTGGGATGACTGAGTGATGTTCCAGGTGAGTGTGTGCATGTTTGCATGATGTGTGGATGGTTTGTTAGTTGGCACTTCATGGTGGTTCCCCAGGGTAGGTTCCTTGTCCTTGCTATGTCTGATGTGTGATTGGAATTGATGACTTAAGTCTACCGCTGAGATGAGGAAGAGTCTGATTTTCCTTTTTGCTTTGCTAATGTATGACTGTAGGCAGATTGAGGCATGTATAATTGGAGCTAGTGTGCAAGCCAGCCACCGGTGATTGGGTTTGTGGTGGTGTGTTTCCTCACTTTCTCCAAGCTCAATGTTGCAGTTGTGGTTCTTCTTTGTGAATGTGCGGGGGGAGAAATAAGTTGGGCGAAGATGGTAGAGAAGGGACAGCGATTGGAACTTTTGGTACGGAATGAAAGGTAGGTTCCATAATAAGTATTTATTGTTTCTTGTTATTTGTTTTGGGAGAGATGTTGTTTTTTGTGTTAAAAGATAGTTGAGCTAACATAAGATTAGAGTCGAGTTGCAGTGTGCGAGAATCATCTTCAATGGCTTTGCCATTTTGTGTAGGGTCTCAGAAAGAAAGGAGAAAGTGATGGTAGAAGTGGTAGAATTGAGGAGATATAGAAGGGGATTGTGACCAGAGAAAATCTGTTTTGGAAAATCTAGCGACACTGTTCCCAGACATATCGGGCCAGAGATGCAAATCTATGCTACCTTGACTTGTCAGGCAGTTGACATGAATGCATTGTGCCAATGCACTTATTAGACAGATGTCCAGTTGAAACCGGGTTGCACGACCAATTAGTGTCCTACTGCTATTGGAAAGGGACTGGGCCGAGCAGGTGCCACATAGGCCGTTTCTGGCGGAGAAGTTGTGTGCTGCGAGGGAGAGAGGCAGAGGCAGTGGTAAGCGGATCCATGGTTGGACGGTGATGTCGAGTAAGGTCGGATTTCCACCTGCCATTGTGCTTCGTTTCTTCCTCTAGACATCATTCTTCTCAGTCCTGCATGAGAAAAGAGTGTTAGTTGAGGCATAAAGCAGGTTGGAATGTGGGGATAGAGGAGGAGTACTTGCTTTTAGAGCTTGAACTTCTTCTTCAGGATGTCCAAGTCCGCGTTGAGGTTGACAATGAGCTTGTCCTGAGAGGGGTTTTTCTTGTAGCTCAGGCAAGCCTCTCCATGGGTTTTTGTCATAGCGTGCTTGTGTAGAACGTCAAGAGAATGGCCCTTGAAATAGCAACAGGCTAGGTAGTTGCAAACGAAAAACTCTGACACCTTGCCAGCATTGGAGAAAATGAACCCCTTGTCAGCCTCCCAAAGAAGAGAGTAGTACGTAGTTCCGATATGGCGCTCTGCATATGGTTGCCGAAAGTTTAATGTTGTGCCAGGTGACGGCAGAGCATGAAATAGATGTTGAGATCTTACCGTTCTGGCGGTGAACGTCAGAGATGGTGCGTGCGTTGTGGATCGGGTGGCAGCGGGTCACGGGGAAAATACCATGATAGCATGTATGATGGTTATTGTTGCAGTATTCGCACACCAGGCCACTGAAGTTCAGAACAATTTCCTTCGGATGTCTTGGAATCGTGAAAACAGGCGTCACTTCCTTGAAGGAGAAGTCGTCGTAGTGGGCAATCGGGATGCCCATGATGGTGTTTGTTGTCTGTCCAGTGAGGGGGTGGACGTAGCGGTGGAGATACAGGATCTGGTCCAAGGGTGCTTTGAGCTTACCTTTCTGTCTCTCAACAGTCAGAATGCGGCGAATATCAGTATCCCCAAAAACTGTTGGCAGTCCGCGGATGGCCAGTGTAGGGTCATCCGGGTTGCAGAGCTTGTGGGCTTCAAACTCAGAACATGCGGCCTTCGTGATGATGACTTCAACCTTGCCCTTGAAATCTGTATCCATAACTAGCGTTAGCGTCAACAGACGTGCGGGATAGTGGATGGGGTTCAAGTTAGGAAGCTCGAGGAGCTTACCAGCAGGTGAGTAATGGAGTGATGACAGCGGGACTGCAAGGCCTGCGATGATGCCTTCATCATCGTCGAATTGAACCGAGTACTTGGCCAGCGAATTCCTTCCGCGATTGACAGTGTCAGATGAGAAGATGCGTGCTGTCTGGATTGTGGTATGGGGAACCTTCCCGGGTTGCTTCTTCTGCAAAATCTCAATCATGTGGGTAGCTATCTTCTGTCCATAGCTGGCATGTGCATTATCAGATATCAAGGTGACAGTTTGTCGGAACATCTTGACACAGTCAGCAAAGTTCAGGTTGGTGTCCAAATTTGTTGCACCACGCTGCTCCGGGTCAGCTCCCAAAAGCAGAGACAGGGCCATTTCCTCATCATCATCAGGGTTTGGGGTAAGGTGCAGTTGTTCCAGTTGCTCTTTGCCCTTGGTCGGCTGGCCATGGGTTTCCTCAGCATTGTTCTCAGCGTCCGCCATCGCGACTTCTTCATTGTTCTGTTCATAGTTACGTTCAAAGGCACCGTCTGAATAGGCACTAGCTCCTGGTGGGATAACAGAAAGTGCGTTACAAATGTCCTTAAGATCAGAGACAATCAGGCGGGGAGCACTCCAAACTGATAGACAGATCGTACCAGCTGCACCGACTGACGCGGATTGGACAGCGTTGAGGGCACCCAGCGAAGCAGACGTGGACTGTTGTTGGCCGGCTGGTAGCGTCATCGGGGGCGGCGTAGTGTTGGCCACGGTGGAAGCGTTAACTTGACTTTTCCCATGAGCAGATATGGGATCCTTCAGTTGAGGTGTGCTAGAGCCTTGGCCGTTGTTGGTCCGCATCCCCGAAGGCGTTGTCGTGCTCGGTCCTGAAAAAGAGCAGGAGTGGACAGTAGTTGTGACAGGTGAAGGGGGTGACTGAAACGAAATGAAGGGTACATCCAAAGACAGACCTTCAACCTCGTCTTCTCCTTCAGACAGCAAGCATCTCCTCTTGGAAGTGTTGTAAGATTTGGTAGATGGGTTGAAAGCCTTTTCCTTACAAAGTCTGATGGGTTTCCCATCCGCTTTGGTTAGACGGCGATGCTGCTTACCGGTTGTAGCTGTGGGTGGGTTGCTTGTTTGAGCGATGAGTTTGCCAGCCGGAGGTTGGTTTTCAATGCCTTCCATGGTAGTTGTGCCTGCGTAGATAGAGTGGGCGGGGTGAGAGACGATACACCGAGTTGGTAGAGTTTGCAGGCCAGATGGGAGTATCTGTGGATAGCATTCCTCTCTTTTAAAAGGAAGGAGTTTTGATGAGTAGGATAGCGGATTCTTGTGGCCTGGAGCCAGATAACACGCCAGGCTTGGGGTCGGATGATGGACAGGTCTTGGACGTACCTTCTGCCATGATGTCAGGATCTTGGATCTTGAGGTAATGTCAAGACTGGAGGTGAGCGAATGAGAATTCAGAAGAAGTTGGTCACTGAAGTAGTGTTGGAAATGCGGGTCGGCGGCGGAAGTCTCGATGTCCTTGCTTGTCAGAGGTAACAAACGTCTGTCTGGTTCTGGGTGGCTTCCTTTTTTCCACGAGCTGATTTTTTTTGTGGCCTCTTTTTTTGCCCTTTTTTTTAGAACCACAGGATTGACAAGGCGTTGGACTTGATTTGCCCGTTGCGTGCACTTGGTAATTTTTTCTGAAGTGAAAAACATTGATGAAGCGGGTATCTAGGGTCCAAAGGGTCCCTCTTGAACTCCGGATATGCTGCCAGCGTGGCAAATTATGATCTCGGTCTGAGCACCTCTTCCTTGTATGTGGACGCGTTGCCAATGGCGATGATGGTGACGTCTGTGGGAGGTAGCTTCGAGTTCGCGTCGATGGCCATGAATCAAGTTGTGTTGGTGGAGGGAACCGTTCGATGGGTTTGCTAAGCAATGTGATGTGCGCGAGAAGGTACAGAGTCCATAAGCCATGTTTGATTGGAGTCAGTTGCCATGTCTGTGCAAGGTTCCTCCATGGCGATGACCATGCAGCTTGGCGTCGGAGGTTGTGCGATGTTGATGTTACGTTGGCATCGTCGGTATTGAGCTTGATGCAAGCTGATGACGGGGCCAATTTGTTGTCAGAATGTATCAATGAGCGCTGGACGGATCGGACGAGTCGTGATTCCTGCGTGGATTTCGGTGTCCACGTGTGCGGCTTTGCTGACCTCGGAGCCTTAAGCCCCCACGCTACTGCATTCAAGATCGCCATGGTTTGCCAGCTGTGCTCTCCAGGTGGAGGCGGCCGGTGCGGCTGAGAGCGGCTGAGAGCGGCTGAGGCAGCCTGAGAAAGATGGACGTCTGTAACTTGTGAGGCTTCCTGCCCAGAGCGCGAATACCGGGTCCACGTGGCTCATGTTGGCCACGCGGTGCCATTGATGAATGTCCCGCTGCGCTCATTCCCTCCATTGGCTTGATATGTGCTAACATGCGTGGCACGAGCCATGTATGCTGGCATGTATCACGTGTCGAAATCACGGAACACTCGCGGATCGATGTTGAAATGTTGTAAATACCCCGATAACAACATGTAGAAGATGCCCTCTCTTTCAAAACTGGGTGACACATATGACCCAGTTGTTTTTGCATTATCCAATTGGCACGAAAGACTACCAGCTTCTAGCCAAATCAATGAATTTTTTGTTGAAAAAAAAAACAATTAATAACGAAATCTAAGAGCAGTACGGTATCATTGCCTTCTCCTTCCACACAATCTCACACTGTCATCTCGACGCATCAAGATTCAGTGAGACTTATAAGCATGCATCTCGCATCTTCGCCGTCAATCTCCGAAGCCCCCCGATTCCTCAGCAGAGCTTCTCGATCCAACCACTCACGACATGACCCCACACGCGTTGCTCGACAATCTACCCGACAGCCCGACTACATCTTATTTGTAAGTTGACACTTGTATACATGTATTCGATCGTTTTGACGCTTGTCATCGAAGTGCACTTACTCCTAATTACAAGTTGCTCAAGTGTCCCAAATTTTCAAACTGTGTTCTACCTTGCAACTCATATATGTTCACCATCCACGCTCCTTTCGGCATAACACTTGGTATCAGAGCGCATAGGTACTGGAGAGGCATCTGACTACTTTACTCTTCCAAAGGACTTCATCACAGAAGTCGACAATGCATCTCTTACGTCAAGACTTCGTAGCCTACGTGGCTATACATGAAGCGAGTGACTGCATCCAACGACTAGCAGCGGGTCTTTGGCGATGATTTTGGCAATGGAGGAACAAAATTTGACCATGCACACGAACCCCGAGGCAGCAGAAAATGCTGGCGTGGTAGGCTATGCGGCAGCTAGGTCAGTCTCAAAGGTTCCGACAGCCAATCCAGCCATGAACCCAACGGTGGGAAACCAGCCGCCCCTATCAACAGCCTTAATGTCTGTAGGTGGAACGACAGGCGGCACATGACGACTGGCATAAATCAACGAGGAACTGGCAAACCGTATCTCCATGCTCAAAATATTCAATAGGCATCTACTCCAACAACTCAACATCACAATGGAGGTTCTTCAGATTGCAAGTGTATGATAGGTGGTGCTCGTCAAGAGAAATACCCAACTCTCGAATGAACTCAAGATTCATCCGGCCCCTTTTGAACCACTCAATCCCGCAAGTTCCAAAGGATCAACAGTTTGGATGTGGTTGACGATGTTGGAGATGTATTTTACCATTGCTGGGGTCAACGAAGATCGGAAGAAAACTGACCTTGCAGCCGTGCTTATGCATGGCATGCCATTGAGAGGGTGGTCCGACATGAAGGCCATCAAACGGCAGCAGGCTACCGGTGGGGCCTCATCGACGACCAACGTCGTCTGTTTGACATCATCAACTGCAAGAGTTCTACCCTTGGAGCAGATCAACCCGCAATGGCAAGACGCGGTGATGCCACCAACCAATTTGAGCAAATTCTCGCACGCAATGCTTGCACACTTTGGATGGTTGAACAAGAGGTCTAATTCTTGCCACAAACTCCAGTACCTCTGTCAGCACTCAAGCGTGACGGAGTACACGCGACGATTCTGCGAGATCATCACTAGTGTAGAAATCGCCCCTGACAAGCTTTGTTTCTATTACAACAACGGCCTCAAAGGGGACATTCGGCAAGCAATCACCATTTTTGGCATCCGAAACGACTTACCACGGATGGTAGCAGTAGTAGAAAGAATCAAAAGTGCCGATAACTAGACTTGGAAGAAGAATCTTATGGATGGAAACCTACCAACCACAATTATCCTAGAAACGGAAAAAGACAGTTAGAGGACTCCTCGAATCTGATGGAAGTGGACGCCGTTGACCAAAAAACACACGCACCTACTACAACTACAGGAAAGTCGGGCATATTGCTTGGAACTACCAAAGCAAGCAGCAAGCCAAAAGGGGGGGAAATAAAAAGAAATGAGTTGGGAAACGGCAAGGGACGGAAGTGAAAGGAGCGACTCTTATCCGAGAAGACCAATCTATACCAAAAGATCACCCATCTGAACAGCTCACGATGTTGCAGAGGGTTTATGATATTGCTAAGTTTGACAAGGGGTACGAGGATGACCAACTGGTGATATTGCTAAAGGTGGAGCCTCGAGGTTGCAAGAGTCACAAGACGATACCATCATCATTGGATGGAGGGGCCTCTCACAATTTTGTAAGCAATGACATGGTTTGGAAGCTGGGTTTGCAGACCAAACCATGGTTGCTTGAAGGAAAAACCGTTGACGGGAGATTGCAGATGTGGAGAATCTGAGGACCACTACGGCTGCAAGTGGGAGACTTACAGGACATGATGGTCGGGAGGTCGTGTCCAATGAGTGGCCACGAAATCATTCTCAGATGTGATATCCTGTACCAACACAACTCGGAGATTGATTGGAATAGTGGCAATGTCTACGTGGAAATCAATGACGCCAAGCGACAAATTCTGAGCGTGGGGCAAAAGACGGCAACAAAAACAGATAAGGTGGAAGCAACAGAGGCATCCGTAGCAATCGATAAGCAGAAAATTTTGTAGTCGATACCTCTCAATATGGCCAACCAGTGTACGCAAAAAGGGGCTCATGCGTGGCTCATGCACCTTGAGCCAATGGAGGATGCCAAAGTGGAAGCACCTGACTCATAGGCCTCATCGGCATCAACCAAGTTCGCAATGATTCCCAAGGATTTTGCACCTGTCGTCTGAACGTTTGCGGGTGTCTTGCCCAATGAACTCTTGGAAACATTGCCACCTGTGCGCGACATAGACCATCGCATCAAACTAAAACTTGGCAGCCGACTCACAGTTCAAGGAACTCATGGGATGAGCAACCATGAGCTGACTGAGCTAGAAAAGCAACTCATCAAGATGCTCCGCCAGGGATTCATCTGCCCATCCACGTCACCATACGTCGCACCAGTATTATTCGTTGAAAAAAAAACTGGTAAGATGCAAATGTGCGTGGACCACCGGACATCGAACGACGCTACCATCAAGAACGGGTACCCTCTCCCCCATGCCAGCAAAACTTGTGGCCAACTTTGAGGAGCTCGATGTTTCACTAACATCGACCTACGGAACGGTTATCACCAGATATGCATGGCAAACGCTAACATCGAGAAGACAGTATTTCAAACAAGCTACAAGTATTTCGAGTTCATGGTCATGCTGTTTGGAATGAAGAATGCCTCGGCAATTTTCATAGCGGCAACGAAGAATACTTTCCGCCCGTACCTTGACGATTTTGTCGTGTTGTACCTCGAAGACATTCTGGTGTACAACCGCACCCTGGAGGAGCACGATGGATATCTTTCAAAAGGTCTCAAAGTTTTGTAAAGAGATAAAACATTTGGAAAACTCTCAAAGTGCAACTTTGGTCGGTGCTCGATCAAGTTTTTGATCACGTCATGAATGGTGGACGGATCACAATGGATCCCTTGGCAGCAGTCGCTGATTGGCCGACGCCGACCAACGTTGGAGATATTCAATTCTTCCTCGGCTTCTGCAATTACTTCAAGGGTTTTGTATGGGATTACGCCCGAGTGTCAGTGTCCCTCTCCGTCCTCGCTCGGAAAGCGAGCAAGTGGCTGGGACAACGAAGAAGTGTTCACCGCTTTGCAAAACACTCTGACCTTGTTGCTAGCCCTACGATTGGTCGATCCAACAATGGACAATATCATGGCTATGGAAGCCTTTATCCAAGCCATTGGTGGAGTTCTCCTATATGATCACGGAAACGGAGAACAACGGGTCGCATACATTGCACGACAGTTGCATGAACCGGAACTCAACTATGCCATACACAAGAAGGAGATGCCGGTGGTTGTACACACATTTAAGATGTGATGGTGCTATATTGGATGCCGCCAATGTGTCATACGCACCGACTATCACGCGCTGAAATATCTGAAGATGTAGCCAAACCTCAGTCAACGTCGAACTCAATGGATGGAGTTTTTTAATCCGATTAGGACGACGATATCTAGTATCGGCCGGGCAAAACCAAACCACCAGATGCATTCAGCCACCCACGGGACTTGATGGCTTAAGCAGCGACGTTTCAACTACAACAAGATCCATAGCTCGGGCAGTCATTCACACGTGGCTACGACCAGCATGGCGGATACGACAAGGCCAAGTTCCGACACAATGCACCCTATTGGCGACGGCGGTTTACTCGCTAGGTGGTTGTACCCTTGAACGACGAACTCCGTCGCATGCTACTCAAGGACTGCCACGACACTGGTCCAGGTGGACATTTTAGAGAGGACAAGACGTTGAAGAAACTAGCAAAGTACTACTAGTGAGACATGATGCAAACCGACGTGGCCAAATTTTGCAAATCGTGTGGCACGTGTCAACGGCAAAAATCCCATCCCACGCGGCCACCCATTTTCTCGGAACCGTGGACAGACGTCTCAATGGACTCCGACATTGGACTATTGGTCAAACCCGAGGGATATGACACAATCCTTGTGGTTGTTGACAAGTTTTCCAATGTATCCCATTTTTTCCCGACGACGATCACCGTCACCACCAAAGGCACTGCGCGGTTGTTTCTAAACAACATCATGTAGCTACACGGTGTGCCGAGAACCATCACAAGCGACAATTATTGTCAATTCACAGGTTGTTTCTGGCACAAACTGATGACTCGTTACGGCAGTCGGATCTAGCTTTCCACGGCGTTACACCCTCAAACTCACGGCCAAATGGAGCGGGCCAATCATACGCTCAAACAACTTCTCCGCACATTATGCAAGCCACACAGGACGGATTGGACAGCCAAGCTGCTGACCACCGAACTCGCTCATAACTCAGCGACGTCCACCATAATAGGTAAAACTCCGTTCGATGTGGTGTATGGCAAACTTCACACCACACCAGCCAGACTTCACAACGAGAGCAACATTCTCGCGGTCGACATCCAAAGCCATGATTTCTCCACAACCTAGGACGATACACGTCAGACGCTCATGAAGACAAAAGCAACGATGAAGAGAGCATCCGACCGATATCGCAGCGACAACGTGTTTGTTGCTGGCGAAAAAAATCCTCCTCAGTTCGGCAAACATCAAACTCCATGGAGCCGATTCTACTAAACACAAACCTCGATGGTTGGGACCGTTTGAGATCGAGCGCATGCAAATCCCCTTGGTTGCGCGACTCAAACTCCCTTACTCAATGCAAGTTCATCCGATGTTCCACATCAGCAGGCTTAAGCACAATTTTGACCCGGCGAAAGCATCCCCGGTAGGGGTGTGCCTCCCCCTCCTTCTGTACAAGTGGACCAAGGCACAAAGTACGTCATTGAGTACATCCTTGGCTATGGACAACACGACAAGATGACGGAATATCTTGTCAAGTGGCACGCCTACGATGCCGCGTACAACAGCTAGGAACCTTACGACAACCTTCGCGACGTCAATCATGTGATCTACGGGTATTCTTGCCGTCACCGGGCTACATTTGGAAGCGTATTGAGACGTCGCGACTAAAAAGGAGGGGAAGTGTTACCTATCAGACACAAGTCCCTGAACTTTCCGAGCGGGCATTTCTTTCACTACACACAAATAGCGTGTTGAGACCTCAAATATTGCTCCGACAATTGAGGGAAATTCGGCCACCTGCCCTTGCCCTCCAATGATTCCTTCTCGCATGTTCTGACAACTTTGACCGCTTTCGAGAAACATTGACAGAAGCGTCACGACCTTTCGGTCGACTTCTTGACGCATTGAGATTTATCGAGTCTCATAAAAATGCATCTTGCATCTTCACCGTTGATCTTTGAAGCCTCCCGATTCTGCGGCGTAGCTTCTCGGCCCGACTACTCACGACGGAACTTCACACGAGTCGCTTGACAATCGACTTGACGACCCCAATTACATCCCATTTGTAACCCGACACTTGTACATATGTGTTTGAGCGTTTCGACACTTGACATCGAAGTACACTTACCGTTGATTACAAATTGCTGAAGTGTCCCAAGTTTTCAAATCGTGTTGTGCCTCACAACTCATACATGTTCACCATCCACGCTCCGTTCGGCAAAACATAATACACGGGATAAGTTGTCTGGCTGGTCTAGCCAGATTACTGCTTGACTGACTGGACCCCACATGTTACAAATGGGACGGGAAGCTGTGCCAAGCTTCCCATTCAATTCAGTGCAGAATTGCGTATGGACAGTTTCCTCCCCGACTTGCTTCACTTGTTGGATTCCGTCATGGCCGGTTCCTTCTTGCGTGAAGAACCTCTGTTTGGAAGCGGAGGAACAAACATTTCTGTCCGATGTGTTGCAATCTCTGAAGTCCAAGGTGTGACTTAGAGCGGAAGAAATATTGAGTACTAAAAAAAGGCCTGCATGATTGTCAGTGACCAATCAAAATTCGATTTTGCAGCCAACCGGTCCGTAATACGAATGTAATAGGGTTACTGTTTGACCCGAACTAGTGGCGTTGGCTTCACACATGCGTGCATCAGGGTTACGTAGTAAAACGCTGAGGCCGGGTTCAAACATGGTTTCTGCCTTCGAAGCGAATTTTGCTCCACCTTCCCCTCCTGTCCTAGGAGAAGTCGTCAGTCGAGTCACGTGCTTGCATGTGATGTTCGGTATCTGTTTTGCGGAAAACCCTGGCTGCTACGCGAAGTTCGTCTGAATCGCATGTTTTTCTCGTACTGGGAGTCGCTTCCACAAGAAGAACAACGCATAGAGAGAGCCTGTCATCCGGACGCGATAGAAGTACTGAAAAAAATACCTGGAAGATACGCGGTGGGCTGTCCATGGACAGAAACGCCGACCGGAGACAGAATTGTCCTCGCGGAAGTCTTTGTGCAGCGGATTTTCTGAAGTCAGCGCAGATTCTTAGCTACCGAACCGATTGCATTGGGTTACTACGTAACCCCAAAAACAGAATCATCGCTCCAATTCAGGCCCCATGGTCAGATGAGTGGGTAGTTGTTGCTGCCGCGTTCGGCTGTGCTGGTGCTGGTGCTGCTGGTGCCGCTCCCTCACCCTACCAGCCCTTGCGACCAACTCAATCATGCGCACAAAACGGTGTGGTTACACTGATGGGCCCGGAGCAACCTCTCCCTCCCCCCTTCCACGCTGCATTCCCCCCCAATGCCCTCACGTCCCATTCCCACGTGTCAGCCCCCCCCC
>SZWC01017403.1:23639-50427 GCA_023375785.1 Penium margaritaceum
GCCACCGCTCACCATCAGCTCCGGGTACACCCGTAGCTGCCACGGCTGTGGCTCGTGACGGGTGGAAGCCACACATACCAACACTCCCCCTGGCTGACACATCCGTCAAGGCCACAATGGCTGAGCAAAGACAGAACAGGATGGTTCGGGAAACCAATCATGACAAGCACCGATCAAGCATGCCACAGCACAGGGTCTCCTCGTGACAATGGTGCATCCCACCAAGTGCCCGGGTCTCGACCATGCACAAAGGCAATCACACACACGTGTCAAACATCATGCAAGAGAGAGAAAGAAACAAGGTCTCCGCGTGACTCCGGAAAATGTCTCCGGGTATCCGGGTCTCGACCACATCATGCATGGATCACACATAGCACATGGGGACAATAGGTCTCCACGTCACACCGGTGGAACTCACCAGGTGCGCGGGTCTCGACCAGCATAACCTCAATCACAACATCGTGCCACACTCCAAACAACCTCGCTGTCCTCACAAGAGTGTCAGGCCAAAGCCCACACACCAACAACTTTAACGCAAGCTACGCCAAACAAATTTCGACAGCATTTTCCCTATACTTGGATCATTTTAACTACCCTTCTACTTGCCTACCTCAATACCTTTTCACCCCAGTAGATCGCTGTGTTGTGCGTGTAATTCATGCTACCTTGAGGAGATTTCGGCAATATCTCCCCTACACCACCAAACAATTTAACTACTTGCTTACCTATCTACCTGTCTTCATTTTTACCTCACTACCTTGTTATCTGTTTATCAGCTATTGGTTCGTGTATTCGTTTAAATATGCACCTATGTTATGGAGTTATGCCACACATATGGTGCGTACAAGATGGAGCAGTATAGATCCATGTCAATCTCTGATGGGTTGTTGGGAAATGATGTCTCCTTGCATCATCCCGACAGGAAAAGATTGATGGTAGATTACACTTACCTCCTTACCCTGCTTACATGTGGTGTCTGTTGTCTTGGGTTTGCACCACCATGGCGGTGTGATGTGCACTCTTCTTCATGCAGAAATTGTGTACATATTGTCAACGATGTCAAAATGATCAATAGTCAGCTGTTGAGGCACAATTGTGACTTTGCACAATACGCGTTGTTTGATATCTTGCCGACACTGTTGAGGGTTCATGCAAATGTTGTTCCATACCGAAGAGTTGTGGCGAGTGTGTGATGTACAAATGCTCGTGAAAACGACACCTATGCACAGTGCAACTAAGCTGACACCACGACGTATTACTTGTACCACGACGAAGGAGTCACGACATGCCTAGAAAGAAAGAAAAAGCACGGCCATCGATGAAGAACATTGCGACGCTACGGATGCAGACTTCACAAGCTCGTTAGAAGAATCAAGACTGCGTTGATCCTCTACAGGTTCACTGGCCCAACCGTGGTACAATGACATGACTCTGGATGGGTAGCTCCCCATTGTACCCCAACGCCACGCGCCATTGACCCTACCTCACATTCTACTCACAAACACTGTGCAAAAGTGCTGTGATGCACAATGTACTGTGTGGAAGAGGCGGACCGTTGTCGTCACGTGTCCATCGATGACGGTCGTTGTATGACCTTCAATTTGTACGATATAAAAGCATGACCGTCTTGTCAACTTTGTCGAGGGTTTCGTGCAACTGTTGTTTCAAACTGAAGAGTTGTGGTGAGTGTGCAATGCATAAATGCCCGTGAAAATGACAACTATGCACAGTGCAACTAAGTTGACGCCACGACGTCTTACTGGGACTACGATGAATGAGTCATGGCATGCCTAGAAAGAGAAAAAAAAAAGCACGGCCATCGATGACGAACATAGCGACGCTACGGATGCAGACTTCACAAGCTCGTTACAAGAACCAAGGTTGCGTTGATCCACGGCAGGTTCCCCAACCCAACCGTGGTACAATGACATCACTCTGGATGGGTAGCTCCCCATTGGTCCCCAACGCCAGGGGCTATCGACCCTATCTCACATTCTACTCACAAACACCATGAAAAAGTGCTCTTATGCACAATGCACCTTGTGGAAGAGGCAAAACGTTGTCGTCACATGTCCATCGATGGCGGTCATTGTATGACTTTCAATTTGTACGATGTAAATGCATGGCCGTCTTGTCAACTTTGTCGAGGGTTTCGTGAAATTGTTGTTTTAAACTGAAGAGTTGTGGTGAGTGTGCGATGCATAAATGCCCGTAAAAAAGACACCTATGCATAATGCGACTAAGCTGACACATTGACGTATTACTTGTACCACAAGGAATGAGTTACGACATGCCTAGAAAGAATGAAAAAGCACGGCCATTGATGAAGAACACCGCGACACTACGGATGCAGACTTCACAAGCCCGTTACAAGGATCAAGACTGCGTTTGTCCTCCGGAGGTTCACCGGCCCAACCGTGGTACTATAACATCACTCTGGATGGGTAGTTCCCCATTGTACCCCAACACCACGCACTATGGACCCTATCTCACATTCTACTCACAAACACTGTGCAAAATTGCTCCGATGCACAACGTGCCTTGTGGAAGAGGCAGAACGTTGTCGTCACGTGTCCATCGATGGCGGTTGTTGTATGACTTTCAATTTGAACGATTTAAATGCATGACCACATTGTCAAATTTTTCGAGGATTTCGTGCAACTTTTGTCTCAAATTGAAGAGTTTTGGTGAGTATGCGATGCATAAATGCCCGTGAAAACAACACCTATGCACAGTGCGACTAAGCTAACACCACGACGTATTACTTGTACCACGACGAACGAGTCATGACATGCCTAGTAAGGAAAAAAAGCACGGCCATCGATGAAGAACATTGCGACGCTACGGTTGCGGACTTCACAAGCCCGTTACAAGAACCAACAATGAGTTGGTCCTTCGCAGGTTCATTGGCCAACCGTGGTACAATGACATCACTCTGGATGGGTAGCTCCCCATTGTACCCCAACGTCATGCGCTATCAACCTTATGTCACATTCTACTCACAAAAACTGTGCAAAAGTGCTATGATGCACAACGTACCTTGTGGTCGCTGCTCATTGTTCTTCTGAAAGGTGGCAATAGTTTGCACGTTGGAGAGACATGGGTTGTTGTGGGACCCGCCGGTCGAAGCGGTGTTTTCATCACTCCGATGGCATCAAACACCTTCTTTGAGGCCATGATTGTATTGTACGTGAAAAACCATGCAGGTGTGGTCCAAGAACCGGGTCATTCGGTGCAAGGACGAGAAAGATACGGCCAGGCAAAGCTCGGTGGTGCGCGTCCGAAAAAGGGTCGAGAGCACCGGTTCGACCCCAACGAGGCGGAGCGACTTTCTCACCCACAGCAGCCAAGCGCCCCTTGATGGACGCTTAGCCAATGAAGCAAGGTGCATTGGGGTCCATGGGCGCTTCGGGATGGCGGATGGAGCTGCATTTGCAAGCAAGGGCGCTTCGGGTGGCCGTGACCTCCGCTGGCGGTACTGCCAGCGGCCGTCACGCGTGGAGGACTCAAACGGCCATAACTTAGCTGTTTCTCCACGGATTGAGGCGTTCTTTTGGTGCATTAGATAGCTCACGGCGTGTACTACATGATGCATGTGTTATTTGCATGAGTGAACCTTGGTAGAGGGCTTCGGAGCGCCAAGGGCCTTTCGGCTGGCTCATAAGGCCTGGTACATAAGGAAGTCTAGGGGTTATTCTAGGCATGCCAATCTTACCCAGAGACTATGTACATTGCCTTGTACTGATCTATCAATTCTAAAGGATTCATTATTTGTCCAATTCCCCTTGTGCTCCAAGCATTGCCTTGCACACGTCCATTCGGTCTGACAAGTCTTTTGCAGCGCACCTTAGTGCAAACGCCGTCGGGAGAGTCGCACGACGGGAACCTCGGTCTCTAGCAGTGGTCTGATTGCTAGGAGAGGGTCGTGCAAAATCTCAAGGTTTGGCCCACACACCAAAGGGTTGAGGGTTGGGAGGTTTATCCCAAGGGCTCGGTGTGTGACCATCACGCCGGGCGCCCCTTGGTTCACATTTGGTATCAGAGCACGTGGATGTTTGCTCGGTCTTTGCGCGGACCCAAGGGAGGAAGCAGATCTGTCACAACTGTGTTTGGCCAGAATTTTTTCGTCACAACCAGAACCATGGCAGAAGTTGCATACGCCCAGGCTTTCCTCATGGAGGAGATCCGGCGTGCTCTTGACGAGTTGCGTGAAGAGAACCAGCAGCTACGCGCGGAGGTTGAGGCGAGGTACGTCGGCCAAGGGAGCAGTGCGTTGGGGGGTGTTGCATTGGCATCCGCACCTGCCTTTCGGTGGCCCAAGCCAAAGGAGCCGGAGTTCTACACCGGCGAGGGCAGTGCACGCGAGTGGCTCTTCACGGTGAACCAGTACTTCACGGCATTGGGCGTTCCCGTGGGAGAAGATGCCACGAGACTGGAGTATGCTCTTACGCTGCTTCGGGGAATGGCATTACAGTGGTGGTCGGTATTGTGCCGGCGGAACGCCGCTGGGTTGCCGGATGGGTTGGGGGCCGGGGCACGGCTCCAGCCACTGTTGAGTCTACTGTTGGGGCGGGAAGTGCAGCTCGGTGTGGGGGCGTTGAAGGATAAACCAGAGACGTGGGAGCAATTTGAGATGATGCTCCAGGCGCGTTATAACCTCCTCAACATCAGCCGGGTCGCACGTGACAAGATCAAGTACGTCAAGCAAGGCGGATCGGTCCAGGGCTACACTACACGCTTCATGGCCTTGGTGGCGCAGATTGACGACCTCTTGGATGCGGAGGCGTACGACTGCTACCATGACGTCCTGAAGCCGCACGTCCAACGTGAACTCGCGGTGCTCGGGTTGCGGACCTTTGCAGAGTTGGTTTCGGTAGTAGCACGCTTCGATGCGGTTGACTACAATGCACTCCAGAGCAGATTGCACCACAATCTTGGATGGAGCAGCTAGATCAGGCTTTACCCATGGAAGTGGATGTGATCCGAGGGGAGCAACACGGCTTGGACGGGCATCGGGGACCGAGGGCCAAGTGTTGGTGCTGCGGCATGGAGGGTCACCGCATGAAGGAGTGTCCCAAGCGCAAGGTGAAGCACGGAATTGGGCAGCAACAGTGAGAGAAAGGTTTCTCACTGTTGTACACCCTTCATCCACAAATTGAGCACCAGTCCGGAACGGCTTCCGCCTACTATGGTGCTGCTTGTTTGCTCATGAGGTTGAAGGAGGGCCTGGCAATCTAAGGGTTTTCCTAGGGCTGGTTCTTGGGATTCTGGTTTTGGGGTTCCAAGGGTCGGAGGAAGCTGTGCGGCCTGCGGGTCTGCGGCGCGGGTTAAGGCTTCTACGACAACTTGACTGCAAGGAGGGGGCTGGCATTGCACTTTGGAGGGGGCATCAGCGGTGTAGCGGATGTCCATATTGGTGGCGTGCAGCAGACCTCTTGTGAAGCAATCTATCCATGTGGGCGGTATTGCGTGCGATGTATTCTTTGTACCTGCCCAATGGATGACTACGTCTTCTTCATCGGCGGGGACTGGTTGTATGCTTGGAGTCCGGAACCGGATTGGTTGTGCAATCTTGTGGTCGTGAAGGGGACGGATCTCACTTCGCCGCATTGGTGAGGTGAGGATGAGACGTTGCGTGGCGGTAACCTCAGTCACTAGCAGCAGGTTGGCTGCTAGGAGAGGTTCATGCGGCTTCTCATGATGCAACCGTAGATGCTGCAACTGGCGGATAAGCACTGGAAGGCCAAGGGGGTTCTTGGTGGATGAAGGTGCTGTTGGATCGCAACAACTACAATTGCGGGAACAACTCCTCCACCGGTGTTGGTGGCGGGTTGGAAGAACGTGAGGCTCGTTCTGCACATTGTTGGAATGGCAAAGGGTGGAAGATACCTGTGAATACACAGCAGCTGGATTCCCTGTAGTCGGAGTGGTGGTGCAGGTGACGTCTTCCGAGTCTGCCGGGAGCGCACCGGGACGGCGCGCCTCGGAGGGGTGGTAATGTTATGGGACCCCCTGGTCGAGGCGGTGTTTTCATGACTCTGATAGCATCAAACACCTTGTTTGAGGCCATGATTGTATTGTACAAGAAACATCGTGCAGGTTTGGTCCAAGAACCAGGTCAATCGGTGTAAGGACGAGAAAGATACGGCCAGGCAAAGTTGGATGGTGCGCTTCCGGAAAAGGGACGGGAGCACCGGTTCGACCCCAACGAGGCGGAGCGACTTTCTCGCCCACTGCAGCCAAGCGCCCCTGGATGGATGCTTAGCCAATGAGGCAAGGTTCATTGGGGTCCATGGGCGCATCGGGATGGCCTCTGGATCTGCATTCGCAAGCAAGGGCGCTTCGGGTGGCTGTGACCTCCGCTGGCGGTGCTGACAGCGGCCGTCACGCGTGGAGGACTCAAACGGCCATAACTTAGCTGTTTCTCCACTGATTGAGGCGTTCTTTAGTGCATTGGAAAGCTGGCAATGCGTACTACATGATGCATGTGTTATATTCATGAGTGAGCCTTGGTAGAGGGCTTCGGAGCGCCAAGGGTCTTTCGACTGGCTCATAGGGGCTGGTACATAAGGAAACCTAGAGGTTGTTCTAGGCATGCCAATCTTACCCAGAGACTATGTACATTTCCTTGTACTAATCTATCAATTCTAAAGGATTCATTCAATGCCCAAATCTCCTTGTGCTCCAAGCATTTCCTTGCACACGTCCATTTGGTCCTACAAGTCTTCCGTGGCGTACCTTAGAGCAAACGCCGCCAGGAGAGTCGCACGACGGGAACCTTTGTCGCTAGTAGCGGTCCTGCTGCTAGGAGAGGGTCGTGCGACATCTCAAGAGTTGGCCCACACACCAAGGGGTCAAGGATTGGGAGGTTTATCCCAAGGGCTCGGCGTGTGACTGTCACGCCGGGCGCCCCTCGGTTCACAGTGGTCCTCTACAGAATATGAAGCATGCTCTTTCCTCTAGAGCTTGCGGAATGGTTATAAAATAGACTTATCCATCGTTGTGCATATCTGCATTGCTTTGCATTGTGACTATTTTCAACATGAGTGCTTCTGCTGTTCACACCATGAAAGGTTGGCATTTCATCTTCATTTGTCAATGGTACGATTGTGATATGTGTCGGTTACAGGGGCCAGCCATCTGAGTCAAAAGCACGCTTGAGGAGAAGCTTGACTTTGATTTACACAAGTCTGTAGTCTGCTTGAAGTTGTCAAAAATCCTTTGAATATTAATATGCATGCGATGATTTTTCTGGGGACATCATAGTGTTTTCAAGTGTGGTTGATGAGGTCTTCAGGGGACTCCGATCGTCAGCACATGTACCAATATGCACATTGCAGCACACTTGCGTATTTGGGAGCACTGCACAACATAGTGTACAATCACATATTGGTAGCAAGTACACATGGTTCACCAGGAAAACGTTTGCTTTTTGAAGAGCCTAGACTTCCGGCACAAGCAGTCGGACTTGTGAGATGTGTGTGTGTTGGTGACATGATGCGTCTTCGTAAACGGAGGTCGCATAAAAAAATAATGGTGACTCTCATGAACGATGTAGGTGCAGGTGAACTATTCTGGTACCATTGCCATCTTATTGGAGCAGGTACCTTGTCATTGCGAACTGGAGGGTGCATTTCAAGCAAGTCGTATGTCTGTTGTGCATCTGAGCTGTGGATTTGAACCAGTGTCAGATCATGCTTCTTGTGTTAGATGCACGCAGTTGCGAAGATACGAGTGCATGTATGATGAGTGTAGCTTTCCGTGCAGGCACAAACTGTGCATGTGGAGATGGAGTTACCTTTGTGTGCAGCCAGAAGTCATGGACATCGTTTTCAGCTTCTGCTAATAGCTTCTGCACTTGTTCATGGATTCTTCCCTCCAGCATGGGTACTGTCCTCCCTCGCAAGAGAAACATCTGGGCGTGTGGTCCCACGACAGTCGCTCTTTCAGGATGTGCCTCTGCATATGGAACATGCATGGTTTCAACATGAATATGCTCCCCTTACATGACACATAAGCAATAAAAATGGAAGACTGTGTGACCTACTGACTCACCCGCAACATGCAAAAGTACAGTCAGAACGCCTTGCTTTGAGGTGATAGTTCCATGCACAGTGCACTCGTACTTCTCGTCCAGGAAGTCAAAGAAGATCACGCACTGGCATGCTGTGCCATCTGGCATGCGTTGCGTGCATAGGGTGATCTCGTTGTATTGCAGGTCGGTGACCTTTGCACTCATTTTCACAATAAGAGTGTTCACATAAATGTTTTCCAGGAACATCCATATGTAGTCAAACCTGCACGCAAATGCTGCGAACATGTGATTGGCATGTCTAGGACGCACGACAATGTTTGCGCTTCTTACAATTGGACACCAACACAAACTCACTTAGAGATTCCATGCATTGTTGGCACCTTGTTTCTATCCACTCCTTCTCTCACAATGCTGAGCAGGGCTTTGTTTGTGATCTCATGGATCGTTGACGTGTAATGTGTACGTTCGGGCAAGAGTACAGGCATCTATACAAATACGCATCTCATGTTTACACAAGGTACATGGTGTATCGTACTCACCCACGGCCGGCCTTCAGAGCACCATCTTTGTAGTACATCCCGTTCATGGCAACCACTCTTTTGTTGTTCAAGTACTGTTGGATCTCTGGTGTCAGAGCACCCCACACAATTCCGACAAGCACCATGTCATCTGCATACATGATGAAATCATGCTTCGTTGCGGCCGAAATCTTTGTTGCATCCAAAATCCCAACTGCGAGACCAAGCTACAATGACAAGGCAAGTAATGTTAGTGGATATCACTTATTCCGGGTGTTGATGTCCCATTGTCCAACCTTGCATGTCCTTACTGGCGATCATTTTGGTGGAATGACACGTTTCAGCGAGGGGCACATCATGTCATTGTTGAAAATGGCGGTAAGGACTTGGTCCACCTCTCATTCGACAAAGGTGCTTGGCACAGCGTATGACTCGCCCATTGTCCAGTTGAGGGTGTACTCCCGGGAAACACTGGTGTACGTGCAACATCCAGAGGATCATCATGAGGCATATCCATTGACATGATGTACACTGATGCATACATGTCATCCCCACGTGCCATTCCCTCGTGGATGATGTGGTTGTGTTGTACACATCGTACATCTTCCACCTTTGCCAGCTTTCTGTGAGATATTCTGCCATGTGCTTCTTTGTTGTTTTGGAGTACTCTTTAGGAATGATGATTGTTGGTACCTTCATGTTGATAACCCTTCCAGAAGTGTCTGCGAGATAGATGCGGGGCTCAAGCTGGGCTTTGTCACTCATGGGAAGATCCACGTTGATGACTAGGGCGTGAAGATGAAAGCGCCTGAAACGCGGTTGCAGTTCTGTAATGGTTGCGAGTCATGACTGCACATGAACAATGGCAATGTGTGAATGTGACATTGAGAAATGTGATGGAACACGGCAAACGTAAGAGCGAGACGTTTGTACAACTTACATCTCTGCGCAGATGGTCGGTTGTTGGCAAAGGCACTGCAAACAGCAACATGACAATGTTTCCAACATGATTCATACCAGGTTACAACAATATCATGCTGAAAAGAGAAGTGACAATGTTGGACCTGGGTATGGGTGATCCCTTATGCCAGCCCTCTACGTTTGTCCACACTTAGTACAGAGGGAAAAAATTCTGAGTAGAACGTTTCCTATGGGTGGACTGTCATGTGCACACTGTGTACACTTGTCCACACATGGTCTATGATGGATCCACTCTCGTGAGTTGGACAAGTGATGAACATCTGAAAACCCCTGTCTTGTAGAAATTGAAGAATATCTGGTATCGTAATCTCCGCGTGAATGTTGAAGTCACCTACAAGGACAAGTGGGAATGAAATGAACCTGAGGCAAAGGTGCGGAGAAATTCTAACAGTGGCTTCTCTGCCGAAGAGGGAGAACGATAAATTGTACATAGTATCACAGGCATTGTTGGGAAGATCCATTCACACCATGACATAGCATCAAATCCTGCTCCACTGTGGTCATTCATAGCTCCATTGTACTTAGTTGCAACAAGTATTCCTCCAACCTTTCCCTGTACACTGTCATGCCGATGAGCATGGCTGTTGTGATGATGTGTTTCAGTGAGAATGATAGTGTCTGCATGCAGAAGTTCATGACGGTGGAGGAGATTGTGACCATGCTTTCCAAGACTTTGAATGTTGTGGTAGTACACGCAAAATGATGATGGAGTTCAAAAACATTCAAGGCACTGCAAACCCAGCGAGTGCACTCTTCGTTGCAACCGCTCCATTTCCAAAACAACCTTAGAAGACACGTTGATGTTGTCACTGTTGTACTCTGTGAGATGGATGAATTGTGCACCAGAAAACCTGCTCATGGCAACATAGTACATGTGCTCTGGTACAAAGGAAGACAAGTCGACCACTGCATCCTCTCTGAAAGTGCATCCTTGTGCTTTGTGGACAGTAATTGCATTTGCATGGACAAGTGGAAAATGCCTTCGTGACACATCGAAATTGTCGTCGTCCTTGACTTTGAAAGTTTTCTCGACTCGTTTGATGGGTGTCCAATTGGCATTGACACCCTCATCCGCTGTGAGTTGTGCATACTTCAATCATTGCTTTTGTCCAATGACATCGTTTGGGAACTCCACCCAGAATGTGAGCACCTCATTTCTAACAAGGCTTGCATGACGAAGGATGCGTGTTGCCCCGTTCACTAAGCCATCACTTGTGTCCATGTTCAAAATAATTTGAACACGACACCCTATGTACAAACGAAGAGTCTTACATAGATTGGATGTGTATCGTCTGTCGTCACCTGCCTCATCCAATGACTTGTGACCACGATACCCATCGCCATGGCTGATGCACGCATCCCATGTTTGGCAAACAAGCTTGACACTGTGCGCTCTGTTGTACAGCATCTTGTTGTGTGCGTTGACCTTGTTGTTTGTTGTGAAAAGGTGCAACATGTTGGTCATGTCAACTTTCTTCTGTTGGTCAATAAGCAGAGCTTGGAAAAAGTCAAGATCTGCCACTGTGCACCTGTTTTCACGCAGACGGTTCAAAGAGTTTGCAAAAAACTGATCATTCTGTCGCATGACAGTCTGCAACTCGTAGAGTGAAACACTAGCCCATGGGAAGAATGTCGGTGCAGATGCTTCTTCCTGTGCACCTAGGGTGTCATCAAAAGGTTCAAACGGATACCCATCCAGTACTGGTTTCAGTTGAAATAGGTCACCCACAGAGACGATATGTAAACCACCAAAAGGGAGATCTATGCCTTTTACTTCTCTCATTCTGTGATCCAGGAAATGCAATATCCGACGACCAACCATCGACACTTCATCCACAATAATGAATTGTACAGGACCTAACTCACATGCCAGCACATGTTGAGATTCAAAGGACAGAGGTATGTAAGCTCCTTTTTCGAGTGCTCAATTTCATCGAATGATGAATGGTGAACCCATTCACATTGAAGGCAGCAACTCCGGTTGGCGCGAGCTTCAACACCTTCAGCAACGTGTGGTCTGAGTTTGGTGCAGCATTGTAGAAGCGAATCAAACGCTCATACAACGCATACACCACGGTTGACTTCCCCACACCAGCGCCTCCTGATAGGAACAGTCAAAAAACTTCTCTTCCAGAGCGTACAATGTGCATGATGTAATCCACAACAGCACGCTACTCGGATTTTAGTTTGGAATTCATAAGAAAAAATTCTTCGTCACTCTTTGCCTTGTCTGCAAACGTGTGACGGCCAACGTGCTCAAAGTTGGGACCACTTTCATGTTTAGTCAAAACAGTGACTTCTCTGTCATCGTCCATTTCATTGTGGCATGTCCTGAGAGCACTTTCAAACTCGCGCAAAATTGTTTCCCACTTTGAAGAATTTGGAGAATACTCCTCAATCTTCTGTGAAATGATCCCTTTGTTTGCCAAAAATGATGACGTTACAAACTGTACAGTGAGGTCCTCCTCCTTTCGGAATGGAACAAAGAAGAAAACCTTTTCGTGTTTGTACTCGTAGTCATCCCTTTCTGACTGGTAAATCACAAATCGCACAATCTTTGGGACCTTTCGTACGCGATACAGCGCCATTGAGTCATACATCAACTCACTATTTTGTACTACCGATGAGTCATCCAAGGGCCCCTCCTTTTTAAAGCAGTCCATGTCCACATCATCACCAAACTCTTCTTCCTTCTTGTTTTCCCCACAGTCATCAGTCATGTGCTTTGCCTTCTTCCGGTACGTATAATTTGACAACAAGTCTGCCGCCATTCGTTCTCAAGCTCGATTGGCCGTCTCTCATACCGGGAGAAAGCAGCATACGGAATGAACACATCCTCCGAAGATGGGTCCAAATTTTCAAGTTCCTCTCTAGGTTTCACAAGAAGGAGTCGTTTCTCACGGGGCTTGTGTTTATGAACACAAAGGACCGGCTTGAGAACCTCAATGGCAATCCAGTCATTAAGGTCACTGCCTTCTGGGCACTGACCTCTTGATCATGAATGAGAGAATTGCCAACTTTACACATTACACTCCAAACATTCTGTGAGCACTCCTCTTTTTTCAAAACATCCATTACAGATTTGAGTGTGCGGCTCATGATCCTGTTTCCTTTACACATGAATGAAACAATGTATCTTGCCACTGCATATGGATGTATGCACATCTGTATGTCCATGTTGGCCTGCCAAAGCTTCAAGACATTAGGGTTGAATGGGTTCACATTCTGATGCATTGGCATCCTTTTGTATAGTAGGGTTGCCTTTTTGAGGGATGAGCATACACTACAAACATATTCAACTTCAGAAAGCTCACACAACTGAAGAAAATCGTCAAAGTCAATGTCAATGGTGATTGTCTTCAGTGTTGCAATAATACTTTCATAGATTGTTTTCTAATGTTTTCTCTCAGCAGGTAAGGTGCTCTCATCAAGAGGAAGAAGAATGACAGACTTATCAAAAGGTGGCTTTGGAAATCCAAGCACACATGTTTTAGAGCCTTTTTTCTTGCGACAACGGTATGTACACTTGTGCACTTGCAGGGACTGTGGATTAGTCTGAAACAAGTCAATGTTTGTGGATGTATACATATCCACAAATTCAACAACATCGTCAGGGGACTGGGACCCTAGGTCTGGGGCATCCTTCATCCACAGCATGACAAGACAGTGGGGACTTCCACGGTGCTGGAATTCAACAACCCCAAAGTAATCGTCCACATGACCGAGTGGTCTGTGGCGATAACGTTCTTGAAAAGAGAACGACGACGGTGGTGAAAGTATCGTGAAGGTGACACTGGGTCATCTGCAACGAGCTTCGTCCTCTCTTGAAATTGGAGCGCATCCATTTTTTCATTGCATGATAACCCCTTTCCTGCAACTTTTGACAATATGCCCAACAGTTCAGGCCACCGGGTGTCAGCCATGCTCAGAGAGAAGAAAAAGGTTGGGTTCTGTTTTTTCTGCCTGCAATAACACAAATAGTTCCTTCTTGTTGTTGTCCCAATATGCGATGGTTACCCGCATCCTTTTGAATTTGTTGAAAATGAGGTTGTTCTCCAACAACCTACTTCTTGCCTCACTGTTTTGAAGATCGCCCGCAGTAATCCTCTTTTGGAACAACTGACTTGCCCGAAGCGACATGATGTCACGGACGTTCAACATTTGACAGACATAGAACTTGAAAAAAATGATGTCCGGTCTTTGGGCAAATCTACGATCATGATTAAACAATGCCCACTTCACGACTTTCCGGTAAGGAACCGAGCAGTCCGGTTTTGGACCATTGAAATTGAGGATGATGTTCCCAGATCTTCTCTGTCCACCAAAGAGTGATGGAAAACTCCTCCATGTCATTCCGAGAAAGAATGTGACAAGGAGTCTTACCCTCACATGGTGCTGTGATCACATGTCCTTTGGACATTTCCTGGAACAATGGAATCCTAAAGTACATTCTTTGCTCAACTGTCTCAACTTCGTCTTGGGATGATGATGCATGACTCTCATTCGTCTCACGTTCTGCTTCACTGTGCACATGTTCTCCGAGCTCCGACACAAGATTTCCAAGTTATGCACTTGACATCTGAACCCCGAACTTTGCAAACAGGGGTGAGTTGTCCATCAGCCATTGCAATGCTCTGACAACAATCCCTGGTCGGACATTGTCGGACCACACACTGCCATAGTATGACATCTTGCATTTGAATGCAAGGCATACTGTCTCCGACATGGTCAATGGGCACGGCAACTCAGTAATGACATCAACAACATCCAAAGGGACAGTTGTGATCGCTCCTCGTAAACCCTTCTGCCGTCCTTGGTTCAACAGAGCAATGTTCATGAATGGCACAAAAGGACATAGCAAACGTTCCTTCAATGACGACAGGGATGATAACTCTTCAGGAACCGTATTCATACTGAAGTTGTTCTTCACTGCGAATGGAGCTATTTCGCCCCGTTTTGAGACGGCAGCACAAACAAAACAAAGTAATTCATTGCAACTGGACCCTTCATGCATCCGACACCTAAAACACAACATGTCGCACAATGTACATGGTGTGCACGGTCCATCCAGCATCTCACGCAAGTAGGCATCAACATCCATCCTCCTACCTGTACGCACTGTACATTCCCGGCGTTCATTGGTTATCAAGGCATGGAAGAGTTGATTTCGAATGAGCTGGCCATTGACCACGAACAAATGTTGAAGCTGTGGAAAACTGGCTCTTGGACGGAACATCAATCCACCAAGCGAGAAGAGCAAGTATTCGCGAATAACTGCAGCAGAAATAGGACTAAAAATGCCGTAATACTCGTGGTTGAAAGCTTGACACTTGTACTTTATCTCACGTTTTGACTTCACTTTGTGCACACCCACAAACGTCGAACTCACTGACTCACAGCACAGACTAAACTTTTCCTTGACCTCCTTCTCAATCTCACAATACAGTGTTTCCTTTGACGTGAAACGACGATGTTTCATGACTGGTTTGCCATCCTCTCGTTCGCTGCTGGGAAAAGTAGACTCAGGGCCAAGTCGATTCTCAGGACCACCACTTGATTCCACACTTGTTACTGTACTCAATGGGACATTCTCATTTAGAACATCCAACAGTAATGAAGAAAACTTCCCAACTGCTTTCGTTCCTTGACTTGAAGAAACCGTGCCTCCAACACGCGATGCTGGAGGTACACGTTCGGTATTCATTTTCGTCCGAGGAAGAAGGTGGGAGGCATTCCCGCTTTCACGTGACGAAAGATTCAGCCTAGCAGAAAACTGAATAATCATGTCATTTGTAACATGTGAGGACCTGTGGTGCTCTCGGCGTACGAAACATTGCGGTGTTACCTGAGTCCCACACAGAACGCCATTATCATTCGACT
Organism: Penium margaritaceum; assembly: GCA_023375785.1. Classification (NCBI taxonomy): domain Eukaryota; kingdom Viridiplantae; phylum Streptophyta; class Zygnematophyceae; order Desmidiales; family Peniaceae; genus Penium; species Penium margaritaceum. Next base: position 39,054 of record SZWC01017403.1, read on the forward strand.
GAAGTATGTCAAAATGGTTCCCATTCTACTTCAGATGTACACATGGGCCAAAAATGGTATGTGAAAAGAAAACATGATGTAAGACCGGACATCACTCTGCCACACAAAAAACATTCGTCTGTACAAGAGTGCAGTTACCAGCAGTTCACCAAAGGACCCCCATGTCCCATCTGTACAAACATAGTTCAGGTATGCCTGCCTACTATCCCAAGTCCATTGATGGCTTGTACCCAAGGGTTTGATCATTGTTCCAGACAAACATGGAAGAATTCATCATTGCACAGAACAACATCTCTGTCAACCCACCCCATACACCAACATTACCCATGAAAGCCACATACGACCGTGCATTAGGACAATGGAAGCCATGCGCAGCTGAAACCGAATGTTCAACAATGTCGAAATGTTCAAACGCAAAGTTCACAATCTTCCCCCGTACTTGCATGTGCTCATCTTTTGCACCAAACAAAATCAACGAGAAACATTGGAACAATGAGTTCCCATCCAATACACAAGCCTTCCTCCTCATCACAAACTTAAACTTCTCACTATCACATCCACTTGGTACAGTAATTCCCTCCAGCCTTCCGCGTGATGCTTCTGCCGCCATCGCCACACGTGATGTCCAAGTGCCACTGACCACCCGCTGTCAACACACACAACATACCACATATTGTAATGAACACAACATCCACGACACACCACAAGCGGAGCGGAAACACAGACCAACCATTTGCGGCAACGGGAATCACAACGTATCGTAAAATGCGAAACAAACCAAGCTCGCCAAAAGGAAATGCAGAAAAAGTCCACGTCATTGTCCCGTTGGATATACTTCGTCCTTGATGCCTGGGACTCAAAACAGTGACTTTTAATATGAATCCATCGACGATATGTATATAATCCTCATGACACGTGAACGTCGGACAGACACACCTCAGTCAACTTGACGGAGTGTTGTGTATATTGAACCCAATTCTGCTGCTCACTTTGGTCACTTCCACACCCTGCACACGACAGTTCTAACTCTCAGCGAATTGCATTCGTACTTTCCTCTTCAGCAATGTGCCCGAGTCCGTGTGTGCTTATGTCCCTTGCACACCACGGGAGGGACCACAACAGAGGGCCTCGACTTTCAATGTCCTCGAAGCGTACGAGCTCCGCCAAAGGCAAGAGCCATGCAACTACGCTGTTTGCCAAAAGGGTACTAACAATGCCGACATTGGATTGTATGCTTCCCTGACCTCCACTGCGTGCGATCATACTCCTTTCCACAAATCCCAAACTGTCATCGAATCTACATAACACTAACAACATACCAAAGGTGCAATCCTTGAACTCATCCTACCCACAACGTTACGTACATCAAGACCATATCGTCACACCGCGAAGTAGACATATACAACTTTACCGAGAACGAAGTTGCGTTCCATCAACCTTCATCCTCAATCTCCTTTACCAGGTCTTTTCCCTGCATCGAGCGCATAAAATCCAAAAACCCCGGACTTTCGGTACACCATATGTAGTAGGTACTCAGCATGTCTAATAATGAACAACACCGCAAGCATTCGAGCAATTGCAGCAATAATCTACCCACATGTCTACTAAAGTATGGCATGATTCTGCAAATAGCAAACTCATGTATACATATTCCTCGTGATAAACACCCGGAATGTCCCACATAATCGCACCTTGTAACACCTACCATCACATAGTCCACGTGGATCACAAATCAACGAAGAGGTCAGTGCTCGCCTACTGAAAACACGACGTTCGCACGACCACTACAGACACTCCAGACAACCAGGCCACATCGTGTAAACATAAATAACTCTCAACAGCTTACCCCAAGTGAATGCCACTCCACACCATAGAATTCCAATAACCAATGTTGGAATCCATGTATGTCATTCACATACCTCTCTCAATCGTGCACCGGACCACCACCCAACTATGTTCAAATCCACAATTTTCCACTGACAAACTAGTCACCATACTTTTCAAATCCGACGTCCACATCTGTCCGTCTTCAAGAACCACGACGCACGACACGTCGGACGTTATGTTCAATGATGGCCACGCATAATCGACATGCCACACCATACGCCACACATGATATGCAAGATATTGTTCCACTGCAATGTTCTTGTAATGGGTCGAGTCTCCAGCTCCTACACTGAAGTCGTCGTCGGAGTTTGCACAATGGCGTTCTCAGTCCGCGCAAGGGGTTTACCCCCTTGGCAGGACTGAGGGGCAATCGTCATCAACGACCCCTAGCAGGGAGACTCAAATGTTTCGAGTCTCCGGAGGCCCTTTTCCGTTTTTAACCTTACCCCTGGTTTTGGGACCCAAACCGGGGGTTTTTACCTCGATCTCCTGTGTTCGCACGACTTATTTCGTTTCTTTTATGTTGAAGTTTGTCGCAAACGAACTTCGATTTACGTTTTGTCGTTCTGGTGTAAAATCGTCGCGTGCGAGGCACGCTGGCGATTTTGCGCCAGTTCTCTCGTCCTCACTTCGCTCTCCTTATCCATCGTCCTTGCTTGCTCATTTGCAAGGAGGGCGAGGGGGGGCGAGGGCATGAGGCCACGAGGCCTCGCCCCCGAGGCCCTCGTGGCCCCTCAGCCGCCGATCGGGCTGAGGCTGCGATCAGCGGCTGGCGGTTGGCCGGTCGTTGGACGGCCGGTCACTTGGCCGGCCGCCGGCCGTCCAGTCGGCCGGCAGCGAGCTGGCCAGAGGGCCATTAAAATGCTGGCCGCAGGCCAGCCCTCGTTGACGCGAGGGGTGGTGTGCAACCACCCCTCGCTTCAGCGAGGAGGGAGGGCCGAACTAGCCTTCCCGCTACTTTCCTCCCCACTTAAAATGAACCGTCTACGTTTATGAACAACAAGTAGGATTGTCAGTTAGTGAGTCATCAACATTGTGAAAGAAAACTAATGATTTCAATCACCAGCTAAACATGAACACGTGCATGGTACTTGGACCTAAGCTGCAACTTGTAGGTCGGCACGGCTAACGGCCTCCCCCCTTTAGGCTAGAGCGTCCGCGCGACAACCATGTTGGGCGTCCCCAACCTCCTATGGTCACTGTCCATGAATGCTGCCATGTGGGAATGTTGTTCACTTTTGCCGCGTTCAGGTGGTACCTCCTGCCACGCGTTAATCTATGGGAGCTACAAGCTTTCTAGTATTTTTTGACCACATCTGTGGGCATCCGAGATTTGGGCTCCCATGAATTATGTTCAGGTCCACAACCGGCCCAATGAACGAGGTACTCCCTAACAACGCGCGACCGAAGAGTACGCTCTCGGCGCTGGAGTAGGCAAAGGACCTCGTATTGGCCGTCGGCAGCAAGGACTGCTGGCGGTGGGTGAACGGTTCCGTCTACTGTGTATGGAGCCAGCAGGCTCACATGAAACACGTCATGTATCTTCATACTCGGTAGAAGTAGCAATCGGTATGCCACTGGCCTGATGCGTGCCACAATGGGAAACAGTCCAATCCACTTTGGGAGAAGTTTTCTTGCCCCTGGCGACTTTAGCCAAAGGTTTTTAGAGTTAAGCAGCACTTTGTCACCGATGTCAAACGTGACCTCTCGGCGACCTTTGTCGGCATATGCCTTTTTTCGCTGCCGAGTTGCTTGGAGGTGACCCTTCGCCTCCTGTAACAAAGANGACTCACTTCCAAAGTACTCATGCATCTTTGGCCAAGACTTACTAGTTTTCGATCTCGATCAGAGATAATGCGCAACGGCAAGCCGTGGTGCTTTACGATACCCTCAAAGAAGAGACAAGCGGTCTAATCTGCGTTCACGTCAATGGTTGTAGGAGTAAAGTGTGCCATCTTTGTCAAAAGATCCACAACCACTAGTATTGCATCGTGGCCACAGGCCGTATCCGGAAGACCAGTAATGAAGTCCATGTTGCTCACTCCCATGGAGTCCTAGGAATGGGAAGCTGTTGGAGGAGTCCAGCAGGCTTCTTGTTACTAGCCTTATTCCGAAGACATGGGTCGAATGTCATGCAATGCTTACGAACATCGACACTCCATCCGGGCCACCAATAGTGGTCCAAGATTGCCTGTCTGGTCTTTCGGGGTCCCACATGACCTGCGACCGGCGGATCATGGAACTGGGAGATAATTTCTTCTCAAAGGTCTCCTGAGTTTGGCACAACAACTTGTTCTCTGTGTGAGAAGATTCCTGCAGACTCCACCAAGCCGTACTTGTCTAGACTTTGAGAGTCTTAAAACCAAGAATCCACACTGTCTCCCATGTGGATCTTGTTTACAAAATCGTTGTAATGGACAATCTCTCGTGGTGGTTACCGTAGAGGTTGTAGGGGGATCTCGTGATCGTACTATTGCTGTTGCAATGGCCATAAAATACCCACTGACCTTGGTGGTTGCTTTAACTTCTACAGGCTGTTGACTTAGTGGATCAGCCACATTGATGCGTCCTAGCCAATATTCCCATGTGAACGAGAATCGGCTCAGGTATTCACTCCAACACGCATATCGTCTTGACAGGTTTACTTGCGTTTGGAAAAACACCAATGGATTATGGTTGGTCACGACCGTCACACCCCCTTTAGCACCCTCAAGGTAGCAACACTAAATCTTGAAGGTGTGTACTACCGCAAGGAGCTCTTGATCCCTAGTCGTGTACCGCTTTTCCACGAGGATGAGCTTCCGGCTCTCATACGCAACTGGTTAACCGTTCTGCATGAGGATGGCTCAGAGTCCTACTACCGACGCATCATATCGCACCTCCCACGGTTGCAATAGATCTGGAAGAGCTAGGACGGACACCGTGGATAGAATCCTTTTGACTTTGGGAAAAGCATTCTCGCAATCAGATGTCCATTCCCAACATACGTCTTTTTGCATGAGCCTGGTTAGTGGTGCTACCAGGGTTGAATACCCTTGCATAAACAATCGAAAGTAGTTTGCAAGGCCGAGGAAAGACCGAATCTGCCCAACATTTTTGGGGCAAGGCCAGTCCACAACGGCTTGGACCTTTCGTGGGTCGACACGGATGCCGTCGTTGTCGACGATGTGTGCAAGGTATTCGAGCTCATCTTGTGCAAATTTGCACTTGCTCCCTTTCGCATAGAACTTCTGTTCTATAAGGACTGCGAGAACTTCGTGCAAATTTTCTATGTGCTCTTTCATTGATTTGGAGAAAGCCAAGATGTCGTCCAGGTAAACCAAGACGAATTGTCCAAATTTCTTGGCGAATGCCCGGTTCATTTCTCCTTGGAAGGTTGCCGGGGTATTTGTAAGCCCTAAGCATAACATTTAGAACTGATAGTGTCCCATGTGCTTTTGAAACGTGATTTTGGGCACATCATCTTCCGTGATGCGGACTTGATGGTACCCTTGGGACAAATCCAAGGACGAAAAAACTTTTGTGCCTTGGATTTGGTCAAGAAGGTCCTCAATCCGTGATAAGGGGAATCGATTTTCACCGTCAGCTTGTTCAACGCTCAGTAATCCATGCACATGCGTAAACTACCGTCCTTTTTGTTCACAAAAAAGATCGGCACACCGTATGGCGAGCTACTGGGCTCAATCCACCCTTTTGCCAAGTACTCTTTGATTTGGCATCCGGCCTCTAGCCTTTCTGCTGGACTACGGCCATACATGGGTCTGAACGTAGGTCGCCTCCGGTTGCAGCGAAATCGTGTGGCCCGTGTGTCTTTCTGGTGGAAGCCCAGCCGGTGGGTCTTGGAATACATCCGAGAACTCCGCCAATAGAGATTTGATCTCTTATGGCGTGTCTTCCTTCATGTCGTCCTCCATTTTCTGCAGCTGAGGCAAGAAGTATCGACAACCTTGTCGAATACGTCTCTTGATCTACATCGCAGACAAGCTCGCATGGACTTTGAGTCGGGTCGGTGATAATTCCATACTTGGAATCAACGTAAAGTGGCAGTATCCTTTTGGGACGATCAGACGCTTTGATTCAAAGCACAGTAGAGCCTTGTTCTCACGGAGCCAGGGATTGCCTAGCACCACGTCAAATGGGTCAAGAAGGTTGAGTACCTTCAACGTGATACTATGTGTGTACCCTTGAATACAAATTTTTGCTTTACAAGTACCGATCACGGGTACCGTACGGTTGTCACCAAAAACAACTGCGCCATTTGATGGCTCGTACTTCAAGCCAGCCTGTCGGGTGAAGCCAAGGTTAACAAAAGAGTCGTCTCCTCCAGTGTCAGCAAGTACGTTCACGGGAGCACCAGCTAGGTGTCCTTTGAACTGCATCCTCATATTGCCTCTACTCTTCCGAGTGAACAAGCTTGATGACGGCAAGCTGAGTTTGTGATAAACACGAAATCTGTACAACGGGTGTCACAGCTTCCATGATTCACCCACTTGAGTCTACATCTTGTGGGCACGTGTGAATTAGCTTGCACCTTCCAGTATTTAAACTTTACTGGGTTGAAATCGTCGACTAAAGGGACCGCGAACGTGATGGAACTCATTGCTTTAAGGGTATTTGCTTCAATCATTGTGTCACCCAACTCTTGCACGGTGGTTGGTTTTGCCACCACGAAGCATGTACGATCATGCATCTCGTCTTGAGATGCAAGGTTTAGTGGGAAATGTCGATCAGCAAGTGTAGACTGCGGTTCAACAAAAAGAGAAAAAACAACAAAGATATTTGAACTCGTCAAAAACTCAAATTCTTTAGCATTCTCATCTGAAAACATGAACCCACACTCGTGATCCAGTTTTACCCCTGAGTGGTCCCCACTAACGTCACTCAGGGGTGGGGAAAACCCGCCCCACGGCCTTGTCCGTTACCACAGCCGGGCCCATTGCCGCGACCACGACCCTGTCCACGGCCCTGTCCGCAACCTCCTACCGCACCATCCCCACGAGGTACTGCTGCTGCAGCTAACGTCACAGCCTCTTCTCTACCACCAGCAGCCTCAGGGCACTGAGCCCTAAAGTGGCCCGGCTGCATGTAGTTGTGGCAGAGCCCTTCACCGAAGGCTGCGTTGCGACGCTCACGCGCCGCCTGTAGCTCGTCATTCTTGCGGCTGAGCTTGTTGTTGGGACCCTTGTGTCCACCAGTCTTCTTAGCAAGAGGGTTTTTGGGCTGTTTGCCCTTGACCGTGACCTCGCTGTCCAACTAACCCACCAACCCCTGCAGTATCCATGCGCACGTCGCGGCCTTGCTGTGCACGAGCGTTTGGCCGTGCATCAGTGTAGTGCTTCGGGTTCGCCAAATACACTTCACTCATGTAGTCGCGCAACGCCCTCCAGCTTGTCCAAGCGTGGCCAATGGCTGTCATGGTGGTCTTGTCCTTTAGCTTCTCGTTGGCGAGACCATCATGCAAGTACTCCAGCAACATGCACTCCACTTGAAGGTCTGAGTCCCATCGCCCTCGGTGAAGCTTTCGGCTTCCTCCACGAGTCCGGTGAACTCGCTCAAGTAGGATTCAAGCGAGCTGCCCAGCTGCCCAAAGTCGATCTTGTGGAAGGCACGCTGCGCCTCCTCATGTTGGGTGCATTTCTTGCGCATGATCGCGTAGAAGGCCTCCCATGTCATGGGTTGCCACTCAAGGTACGGCTGCTGTGCACTCCAGCCTTGACCACAAACTTGAAGAGTTTGTCTTCATACCGCGTTGTGGCAAGGTCGCCCCACTGGCTGAGTGAAGCCTTGTGGACACGTAGAACGTGCTCCATGCGATTCAGCCAGTTGGTTAGCTTCACGCCCTTCCGGAAGATCTTCACGCTGTGGAGGAAGGACATGTTCGGGACCGACCCCGAAGTCGTCGAGGTAGGCAAGTCGTCGCTGCCACATGCAGTGGCATCAACAGCTGCGGCATGCTGCGCTTGCTGTTGCATCCGCACCTGGGTCATGTTGTACAACGCCTTGTCGAGGTTGTTGCACCGGCGGCTTGCTTCATGGACGGCCAGGCGATGACGTCATCCGGCTTGTTGGTCTTGGAGGGTCCGGCACTTGCCATCTTGTTGCCCGTGCAACTAGCACGTGAAGACCGTTACGAAGATCACCCCACAACACACTTTTAGGAGGAATCGCCTCCTAAAATCTTGCTCTCACAATCGGTGAGGCAATTTTAACTTAAATATCTATTTTCCTAGGCCACCACGTTGGCACAAGGTCGTGGGTTTTGAAACTAGTCTTCCTAAGCCGTGACTCACGGTGATTGGCAAGGACTAGTACTTAGGCAAACAGAAAACTACAAGGCGAGGAAATGACAAGGGATGTAAGTGTCGCTCACAAAACAAGAGCGAGGACTGCAAAGAGGAATTCTGAAAATTCTTAACAAGTCTTTCACTCTTTCTTCTACTTCTTGTCTTCCTCTTGTCTTCTTGTCTTCCTTGGTCTTCTCCTCACGCTCCTTGACGCCTCTTGCGTTCTTGAGCGGCGTCTCCCTTGAGCCGACGGCGTTGGCGAGCCGTCAAAAATCCTCAAGGTGTCACTTTCCTTCTTTTTTGGGTGCTCTCAGGCCGTGAGAGTCCCTGAGCATGGGAAGGGGCGCTGTCCCAATTTTTGGATGAAGGAGTTTTGAAGGAGTCTTGAAAATGGGGAGGATTTTGTGGTTTTTGAGGGTAGGAACTCCCCACCCCGCCCCGCAAAAATCCTCCTAGCCCTCTGGAATTGAGGAGAGGCTAGAAAGAAGAGTCTCCACCAAGTATAGCTCTTTTCAAGCTCTGTAACACACTTTACGATGCTTCAATCCGTGAAGTGTAGATGCCGTAGTCCCTTCTGGTGTTTTTGTTGTTGTTTGTAGCTGTCGGCTACGTTTTACATGTGTCGTAGCCACCGTTTCCGTCAAACCCTTGGTCGCGGGGGTCGTCTGGCTCTGACAACCACTATAAGGGGTCGAGTCTCCAGCTCCTACTCTGAAGTCGTCGTCGGAGTTCACAGAATGGCGTTCTCAGTCTGCGTCAGGGGTTTACCCCCTTCGCAGGACTGAGGGGTAATCGTCATCAATAACCCAGAGCAGGGAGACTCAAATGTTTTGAGTCTCCAGAGGCCCTTTTCCATTTTTAACCTTATCCCTGGTTTTGGGACCCAAACGAGGGATTTTTACCTCAAACTTGTGTGTTCGCACGAGTTACTTTGTTTATTTTATGTCAAATTTTCTCGCAAATGAACTTTGATTTACGTTTTGCCGTTCTGGCTCAAAATCGTCGCGTGCAAGGTACGCTGGCGATTTCGCGCCAGTTCTCTCGTCTTCACCCTTGCTCTCCCTAGCCCTCGTCCTTGCTTGCTTGTTTGCAAGGAGGGCGAGGGGGGGCGAGGGCACGAGGCCACGAGGCCTCGCCCTCGAGGCCCTCGTGGCCCCTCAGCCTCCGATTGGGGTGAGGCCGCGATTGATAGCTGGCGGCTGGCCGGCCGGTGGTCGGCCGGTCGCTTGGCCAGCTGCCGGCCGTCCAGCCGGCCGGCAGGGAGCTGGCCGGCGGCTAGCGAAATGCTGGCCGCTGGCCAGCAAAATGCTGGCCGCCGGCCAGCTCTCGCTGACGCGAGGGGTGGTGCGCAACCACTCCTCGCTTCAGCGAGGAGGGAGGGCCGAACCGGCCCTTTCATCTATTTGTGAATGCTACCTCCAACAACAGCATCAAAACTGGAGCTTCACGAAGGTACCATGTTCAAAACAGCTTTAAGTTCCTCGTTTGACAGACATTGCAACAATTCTGACGGTAAACAATACGTTTATCGGGCACACGCCAACTATCGAACAACAGTCTCCATCAACAACGATGTTGGAATTTGCATGACATGTACAACCTACTCTACAATTTGTTCTGACAACATCAACCCGACACCATGCCTCCGCACTAGTGTAATAATGACATCACCGTACAACTCAAGTCCACCTTGGCACTCGGCCACGCCATTGGATAGCAACTACTGCCACGTCGAACCTCGTCTTCAGTCACAACCATAAGTTATCGTGGTTCCGCCCCCCCCCCCTCGGAACCTTTCGTTTCTCGACACATACATCAGCGGACAATTCAACCGAGAATGCCTACTCATCCCGCCGCCAGACATGTAATCCCAAGCAGATCGGCCATCGGACACCGGATGACATCGCCCCCACAACCCTTCTATTGAACCTCGTACAACTATATTCATGTATGCTCGTACAACTTCACACAAGAGTGATGTACACGTGACGATCCAACTACATCCTCCCGATCAACTGTCCGAATTCCTTCTATCTATTTCCCTACGACCATCAATCCTCGGTACTCCAATGTGACGACGACCAAACACCTCAACATCGCCCTCTTGATGCCATCGACATCGTCGTGGTTAGCGCCCCGAATCACAACGACTGCACATGCACACGTTTAGGCCGGAAATGTCACAACTCCGCACACAAGCGGAGGTGTCGGCAGCCTTGCGGCCACCTTGTGGCCGCAAGTGTCCCACCTCCACCCAACAGTTAGTGTGCGTAGTGTCTCACGACTACGGCCTCCGCCGCCTTTGCACGACCACGCATGGCTCCAATCACGCTACCTCTCCTGACGACGCCACACGACCCAAACCTGCTTCTGATGGACGAGGAAGGCTTCGCGGAGGAAGTAAGCCTGTGGGATGGGCGCATCGCAACTTTCCTAGCAGATGAAGCTCAGAATCCACAACTGCCGCCAAGAACACGTGTCCAACCATACATCGAGGTAAGTTGGAACAACATACTCATGTCCAAATGTACCACAGTGACTGAAGCTTTTGCCTCTGTTCAATACATTATGACAGAAGTTAACTTCGGCTGGTTGGTTCGATCTGTACACAGATGGTCAACTGCTGATCATCCAGCTTCACTTCTAGCCTCTACATCCGTCAATATCCATGTGCATCAATGTTTGTACAAGACAGAAATTCAACGAGATTACTCGGGATACAGTGATTGCAGCGTCCGTCATATACTACATCTGCTGCATCAAGTACATGAACAGCACCGCAGTCCCTGGCAGGAACCTGAAAGGGAAACATGACCCTTATTGGTACTTCTCTGCAACAAAGGTGTCCAGTACAGGCTTCTGTCGAGATGATAGCTTTCTTTGGATGGTGGCAGGACCAACATGGGAGGGATTTTCTGCCTGGAACATCTTGAAAACCAAAAGAAAAAAAAAACAGGACCAACATTAGCTGCGCTGATGACAAGGAAGGCTTCTGAACAAACAGGAGACCCCAGATGGATTCGCACACTCGCACAAAGACAACTTTGGACCAGCATGGAAGACTACATACCACGTGTCGATCATCTTGTTTACAAGCCAGCACACACCTCACTATCTTCGTGAAATTCCAGCCATTGCAATGTGCATCCAACTTGCCTCTCTCTCTCTCTCTCTCTCTCTCTCTCTCTCTCTCTCTCTCTGTG
>SZWC01017404.1:10582-21888 GCA_023375785.1 Penium margaritaceum
GTTAGCTACAGTCAGAGTGCCCAATCACAGTGCACATGTAGTATGCATGACCTTGCTGGTATGGACAAGGCAAAAAACCAGAGGCCAGGCATGGCTTTTGTGCGCAATGCCCGGACAAAGTTGGCATGTGCAACTGACCATGACCACAAATCTATCCAAGTGACTTGACCTTCTATGAATCATGACACAAGTCAGCCGCGGTCAGAGTGCCCAATCACAGGGCACATGTACTATGCATGACCATGCAGGTATAAAAAAGGTAAAAAAACCGGTGTCTTTGTGTGGCTATTGTGCGCAATGCCCTGAAAATGTTGGCATGTGTAACTGACCATGACGACAAAGTAAACCAAGTACTTTGAACTTATACGAATTGTAACACGAGTCAGCCACGGTCAGAGTGCCCAATCCAAGTGCACATGTACGATGCATGACCTTGCAGGTATAAAAAAGGTAGAATACCGGTGGCTTGGTGTGGCTATTGTGCACAATGCCTTGACAAAGTTGGCATGTGCCACTGACCAGGACCACAAAGATTACCAAGTGACTTTAACGTCTACGAATTGTAACATGAGTTAGCCACGGTCAGAGTGCCCAATCACTGTGCACATNTTGGAGCTGCAAACAAGGTAGAATACTGGTGGCTCGGTGTGGCTATTGTGCACAATGCCTCGACAAATTTGGCATGTGCCACTGACCATGACCTCAAAGTTTACCAAGTGACTTTAATTTTTATGAATCATCACACGAGTCTGCCAAAGTCAGTGTGCCCAATAACAGTGCACAAGTACTATGGGTGACCTTGCAGGTATAAAAAAGGTAAAAAACATGTAGCTTGGTGTGGCTATTGTGTGCAATGCCTTGACAAGGTTGGCATGTTCCACTGACCATGACGACAAAGGTTCACAAGTGACTTGAACTTGTAAGCATCGTAACACGAGTCAGCCACGGTCAGAGTGCCCAATCACAGTGCACATGTACTATGCATGACCTTGCAGGTGTAAACATGGTAGAAATGCGGTGACTTGGTGTGGCTATTGTGCGCAATTCCTTGCCAAAGTTGGCATGTGCCACTGACCATGACCACAAATTCATCCAAGTGACTTCAACTTCTACAAATTGTAACACGAGTCAGCCATGGTCAGAGTGCCCAATCACATTGCACATGTACTATGCATGACCTTGCAAGTACAATCAAGGTAAAATACTGTTGGCTCAGTGCGGCTATTGTGCGTGATGCCCTGGTAACGTTGGCATGTTCCACTGACCATGACCACAAAGTTTACCAAGTGACTTTAACGTCTACGCATCGTAACACGAGACACCCACGGTCAGAGTGCCCTATCACAGTGCACGTGTAATATGCATGACCTTGCAGGTATAAAAAAGGTAGAATACCGGTGGCTTGGTGTGGCTATTGTGCACAATGCCTTGACAAAGTTGGCATGTGCCACTGACCAGGACCACAAAGATTACCAAGTGACTTTAACGTCTACGAATTGTAACATGAGTTAGCCACGGTCAGAGTGCCCAATCACTGTGCACATCTAATATGCATGGTTTTGCAGGTATATACGAGGTAAAAACCCGGTGGCTTGGTGTGGCTATTGTGGGCAATGCCTTGATAAAGTTCCCTGTGCAACTGACCACGACCACAAAGTCAACCAAGTGACTTTAACTTCTATGAATCATCACATGAGTCAGCCACGGTTAGAGTGCCCAATCACAGTGCACGTGTGCTAGTTGCAGGTACAAACAAGGTAAAACACTGGTGGTTCTTTGCGGCTATTGTGCGGAATGCCTCAACAAAGTTGGCCAGTGCCACTGACCATGACCACAAAGTTTACCAAGTGAATTTAACGTCTACGCAGCGTAACACGAGTCAGCCACGGTCAGAGTGCCCAATCACAGTGCACATGTAGTATGCATGGCCTTGCAGGTATAGACAAGGTAAACAACCGGTGGCTTGGCGTGGCTATTGTGCGCAAAGCCTTGACAAAGTTGGCAGGTGCACCACACATTTATCATAACCACAAATTTATCCAAGTACCTTAAACGTACATGAATCATGAAACGAGTCAGCCACTGTCAGAGTGCCCAATTAAAGTGCACGTGTACTAGGCATAAACCTGCAGGTATAAACAAGGTAAACCACTGGTGGCTCAGTGCGGCTACTGTGCGCGATGCCTTGACAAAGTTGGCATGTGCCACTGACCATGACCACAAACGTATCCACGTGACTTTAACGTCTGCGAATTGTAACACAAGTCAGCCACGGTCAGAGTGCCCAATTATAGTGCATTTGTACTATGCATGACCTTGCAGGTATAAACAAGGTAAATAGCCATTGGATTTGCGTGGCTATTGTGCGCAATGTCTTGACAAAGTTGGCTTGCGCGACTGACCATGACCACACAGTTCACCAAGTGACTTTAACGTCTACAAATTGTAACACGAGTCAGCCACGGTCAGAGTTCCCAATCACATTGCACATGTACTATGCATGATCTTGCAGGTATAAACAGGGTAGAATACCGGTGGCTCGGTGTGGCTATTGTACGCAATGCTTCGACAAAGTTGGCCTGTGACACTGACCATGACCACAAAGTTTACCAAGTGACTTTAACTTATACGCATCGTAACACGAGTCCGCCAGGTTCTGCAATCTGTATTCTGCCAGAATTATGCACTTGGTGTTGTGGCAACCCAAAGCACACACCTTCTTTGGAAGTCTCTTTGCACTAAGAAGCCGTGCACACCCAGGCAGTTCAGGGCACGCCAGGACAGCATTCCTGACACCTACGAGTCGTGAGGATAGAGCGACCGTGCCGGTAAATCATTCGGCTGTACCATTGGCGACGCAATGATGAGCCCCAATGCACTCTACATCCTTGAAAAAGAAAGGATGAGGCGAACCGCCGCCGCGCATCATTACGAGAGAAGCCCAGAAGATCCTCCAGGGCTCGACCCTAGATTTGAGTGGGATCCGGTGGATGATCAGTCCCGGCAGTTGTACAACGAAGGAGACGAGACAGACCCCGACCAAGAAGAAGCATTTCACCTGCGACGGCTTGAGGAACTCCGTGAATGGAAGGCTATCCAACAGGCACGGTTGGCCAATCCCTCCCAGGAGGACACAGAGGAAGACGACATGCGCCACCCAGACGGGCAGCAGGACTCCATGCAGGTGGAAGACTATGTATCAGACAAAGAGCATGCGCTTGAGGCGGATGAAGGGCCCATCTTGCTCCATAAAGTCACGACGCCAGATGGAAGGACCGTTTACAAGGCACTGGACATGACGCCAACGCAGGACGCACCGCGGCGCCTTGAGTTCTCTACCCCAAGGGCGTCCTCACCTGCACCTTCTGTCACCCATGACGGGGATTGTGCAGACTTGGACGATGCCCAGGAGGACCAAGCAGAGGAAGAAGTATTGTTGGATCACCCTTCGGTGCAGGCTTTACACGCCCTGCATCAACCCGTCACCTTCTGTCCTCGGGCATTCCCCTCTCGTCCAACCTTTCACCCTCGTCGACCGGCCTCGGACAGCGGTGTGTCTCCACCACGAACAAAGACAAACTTGGAGGCGGTGGGAGAATGGCCAAGGGAAACCCGACGGGAAGGCCCATCCATTATGACTTCACGTCGCCCAGTTGCTGGACAACAACCCCAACACCAGCAGCAAACGAGCAAGGCATCCTCCATTTTGGGAGCGTCGCACCGCCGAGAAGTCCCGGCTCAAGGAGGAATCAATGCTTCATCCACGGCCGGACACACCAGACAAGTACGAGCCTTGGGGGACACACACATCCCAACAGAGGCTCCGTCAACCAAATATACAATACCACCTGTCCAGTCAAAGATGCAGTCATCTCAATATCAAGCAAGCAAGACATCGGCCACACCTGTTGCAGGAAGACTCTAGCAAAGACCACGAGTGACGGGTGGTTCAACCGGACCTGGACAAGGATCAGTGGCTCATGGAGGCAAGATTTGATCGTACGAGTACAAGCGAGTTCAGCAAGATAGCACATGGGAAGTTCCGGAGTGGGAGGAACCGATGCAGGACGTGCTCGACCAAGAGGAGCAGTAGTCGTTTCATCGGCTGGTACTAGGGCAGTTGGCCTGGCGTTAGCACATCGATCCCACCTGGGGGCCTCGTCACGGGTGCAGGTGATAATGGTGCCTCCGCAGGAACTGCCTTTGAACCCAGCGGCGAAGGCTTCTTACACTCTCCCAAAGCTCAACATCTTCAAGGGTGAACCAAAGGAGGACCCGGCCATGTGGCTGTATAAGTTGGGCACTTGTCTCAATTATGGGTTGTTATCTCCTGACTACATTGTCCCAGCGCTGCACCTAGCGCTACAAGGGAAAGCTTTGGAGTGGGTCATTGCACAGCATAAGGAACGTCCTTTTGCTGACTTTGATGATTTGGCGAATAGGATGACCAAGCGTTTTGACCTCATGAGCCTGGAAGAAGCAGAGCTCCAGATTCGTACCATCCGCATGAAGGCTAGAGAAAACATCAAGTTACACAACGACAAGTTTACCAAGATCTCGGTGCCATGTGTCGACATACCCTTGCGCATGATTAAGGAGTATTACCGGGATTCTCTTGTCCCAGCAATCGCTAAAACATTGGATTTACGACAGTTCAGCACACTGAAGGAGGAAGCTGAACATTAGCAACGGGAAATCAACTGACGAGCGGATCGAGAACAGCCCGCTCCAAAGGAACATGTGGCCCTACTATTCGCATGCCTGCACGAGCTTCAACACCCAACCCGATGAATCCCCGTAACTACCCATCTGAGAGTTGCTATGGATGGAGATAATTCACCAATCGGCACCGAGAATGTCCCAATTCCACCCTAATGCCAGGCGTGCCACCCAGAGGAGGACAATACCAAGGACGCGGACCGGTTGGACCAGGACCTGCCGCTGCACGGCAAGCTGTTGGTCCCAACATCACCGCCCGTCCCTCTGGTCTGCTGGGCAATGGGCCGGCGCAATGGAAGGCGTATGCGCAGCAAAGGGAGACGGGAGAGACACCAGATGCTACTCAGCCATCTACCTCAGACACGCCAGCACGGAATGTGAAGCTCAGTCTTCCCCGCTCTGAAGAACAGACATTGGAGACTCCCCTGACGGCTGCAAAACGGGAACGCGTCACGGTGGCTCAAGTACAAGGTGTGGAAGGATGGGCGATTGCGCAGATGTATGAGCGCATGCGCCAATACAAAGAGCAATAGGAACGGGCTGAAGCAGACCTGCAAACATGTGTCAAAGCGCGCTCGACTCGGTTACCAAGTCAGATTTCGGCGATGCCCCCGAAGCCCCCACCCAAACCGCGCACGCGCACTTCAAGGGGTCCCACGCCTCCACATCGCGAGAGGGTGACCTTTGCGCCTTCAGCATGCAACGAGCCCACGGCAAGTGCCCTGACCTCATTCCACCGCCCCTTTCAGGAGATATCCCTGGGTGAGTATCTACAACAAAATCCCACTTGTCTCCTGGACTTCGCAGCGGTTCTGCAGGAATACGCCGAAAAGCTTTGACCAGCCGGCATTCGCCTTAGCTGCACTCTGGACCCACATGACCGACTCAGCCGGGTAGCCATTAGAGCTAAACCTGACACATGGGGGTGGCGGCCCATGCCCCTTGCACCACCACGAACACAAGCTCCCCACCATGAAGTGGCTAGCTGTTATGTGTGGATATGTGGCAAGAAGTTCCTAGCAATCTTCGCCCTTTGCGCCACCCATACCAAGGTGACACTTCAAGTCCTGCAAGTAGTCGACTGGCAGCACAAGATTCAACCAACAACCAACGTGTTCGTGAATGCATCCGGCAACATGGACGCAGGACACGGTGTCGTGCGTGGATGACCTTCCCCGGCAGGTGGGCCTCATGCACGAAGTTGTGCGGGTGCAGGTCACGGTGGCCCGCACCTACGATGTCTTGCTAGGAACACATTATCTCATCCCCCGACAAGCGGGCCTCTTCTTGTCAAAATCTTGATCAAGACTCACACGGCTCAACCGGGTTCTCCCCTATCTTCCTTGAGCCCTCCAACTCTCCTTGGGATATCCACTCGGCGGAAAAGGGAAAAGGCCGTCCAGACCCAGTTCACCTACCGCGTTCTGCCGCCTGAACAACTCAAATGGTATGCCCAATCAGACTGTTCCGGTCTGACCAGCCAGCTGTCCAAACACACCACGTCCAACGCCAACGGACCTCTAACATCACGTATGGACCAGCAAGATCTGCCGACGGCAGCCCTGCTCCCTGGTCCGTTCTCCATGGCAACATCCAAGGCTCGGCAAAAGAAGCACGTCCTCAACTCAACATGGGAAGGTTCCCAAGAACACAAGTTCATGCGGAGTCGCACCGCGCCCACGCACCGCAAAGACACAGAAGCAGCAGCAGCAGCACACTGTCGGTTGCGGCTGCATATCTCGCACCGCTCGCCCTAGTGGGTGTAGGCTACTATACTCTGTACTCTAGACTTAGACCTATCTAGTAATAAGAGTAGTAGACCTCATGTACTCAATTGCCTGAGTCAATTCCAATTCAATTTCCTTCATCATCATTCCCTCCGTTTAATTGTCGTTCCTCTCCTCATTGCTCTCATCACTTTGATCGTCGCCTTCGCTCAATCATCTATCAGTTCAGCAAAGTGCATTGGGTCCAAAGTTGCCGTCTGATCCTCGCTCGCCTTTCTCACATCTCGGAGTGTTCATCCACTGTAGAGCTCGAACCGCGGTGGCTTTCAGTCCGCGCTTCGGTTCCCAACCTCTCTTGACTACTAAGGGCGTTGCTCTTGATAACTCATCCTTAGCGCTTCGTCGCTTCCGCTCCTCGCACTGTCTTCCCCTATTCGAGTACTTCTGTTCTGCTGTGACGTCATCTTTTGTCAGCCTTCCGCATCTTTGTGGTAGCTTCTGCACCACTCGCTCCTTTGCATGCTTTGCTGCTCTCATTTCCCTGACATGGTATCAGAGCCTAGAGAAATATCCGGACATCGTCATTGTTGTCTCCTCCTTTGCTGACGCCTGAACCGCTGAGCCAAGCCACGCCATCACTGATTGAATTACGCCATCACTTCAAACCAGCTACACTACTGTCGTCTTGTTCTTCTCCTTCCTGCAAAAGGCTAAGAAAACTATGTATGGGCACAGTCTCCAAAAGCTTTGCAACTTACACTCTCCATCATAACAGCAGCCGTCGGTTTCTCAGCAATAGCAACATCTCCCTCCGCAGCAGTGATGACATCCGTGTCATTCTAAACTCCTGCCATCCTTCATCATGAGATTCTCTCAAGACAAAGAGGAAGCTCTTGGATGTGTTCTCTTCGGACTCGCATCCTTTGTTGGGTACATCCCTCGTCTCAACTATAGCCTTACCCTCGATCTCATCTGCTCTGGCATCATTGGCATTCTCCTTGTTGTCGGATTTCTCCTGGTGCCGCTGCCCAAACAAGCATTTGCTAAGAAATGTCGATCATTTACGTCATGCAGTCAAGCACCTCCTATACCTGTGACATCTCCTTCCTCCCTGGAAACCACCGCCTCAGTAGCAGCGGTACCTTCCCCTGTAGCTTATGCCACTGACATCATGTTGACTTTCGAATGTACTCCACCTCCGTCGGAAGTCATTCCTCCCTTCCAGGATGATTACTTGGACTACTACTACGACTACTACCTCTATCCTGATGAGCCATTCTTCTCGCCTCAAGTCACCCCCTCAACTGAGGACTGCGACCCTACCGCCGCTATGGGTCTTCTCCTCTTTTCCGACACTCCAATCTTCTCCCGCGAGGAACTAAACGAGTTCATGCTCCACAACTACGGGATCGCCATTGGCGGCACCACCTTGCAGCAGACAAACACTTCCTCTGCTACCATGCCTCCGACACCACAACCCAAGCTTTTCTCTGCCAATGAACCCGCATCACGCTCGCCTCCTGTCACCAAGACAATAGATTGCTATATCCCGTCTCAAAAACGATCACACATGTCCAGTAATATCTCAACCTTGTCATTACTAACTCCCTCCAACTCCAAGGTTTCCTGTGAGAGTCCAGTACTCTCCAATACACTTGTTTCACTGCCTGCTGACAAACTCCTCCCAACACCGACATCCACCCTACCAAGTCCTCTCACTTTCAGAGCAGATATAACAGCACTACTGCCTGCCTCAGCTGTTCCTCCTGGTTTCTCTCAGCCAGTATCCCCTTCTCCAACATCACAGGTTGACACATTATACTCAATCACTTCCATTGCTTCTCCCCTCTCAGCACACTTGTCCCGCAGCTGTCAGACAACTTCTCATCTGGCTTTGGAGCCATCTAAAGCTCCTAAAGATCTAGTAGCAGAAATCCTTGTAACCCCACCAGGGCCACCATCAGGCCATCTGCCGTCTGCAGGACTCCCAAGTGCAACCTCTCCCGTGCCTCAGCTCACTTCCGTCTAGCCATCCACTATTCAACGCTTGGCATTGACGACATGCCTACTACCAGTACCAACTTCTCCGCCAAACTCACTTGAATCCTTTCTCCTCCCCCCAGCTCCCTGAAGCATCACGCCTTCACCACACACTTCACTCCTCTGGGACTCAATCACCACTGCCCAGCTGCTGTCACTAGCATTTCATCCTTCCCCTGATTTCAGCGCTGATTCAACTATCTCTTCACACCTGCAGCCACCGACAGGATGGATGCACAGCCTCACCTCTCCGGCTACTCCTCTCGCTCTCCTCCAGCTTCTCTGGACCATGTAGGACTCTAACCTCCTCTCCTCTGCAGTTCCGCCGAGAAGTAACCCTTCCTTCTGGGCAAATGAAAAGCAACTGGCCTCCCTCCTTGGCTTCTTTCTTGCAAGCCATGTGATCTTGAAGGGGGCTGTCGGAATCTTGATCAAGACTCACACGGCTCAACCGGATTCTCCCCTATCTTCCTTGAGCCCTCCAACTCTCCCTGGGACATCCACTCACCGGAAAAGGGAAAAGGCCATCCAGACCCCGTTCACCTACCGCGTTCTGCCGCCTGAACAGCTAAAATGGTATGCCCAATCAGACTGTTTTGGTCTGACTAACCAGCCGTCCAAACACACCATGTCCAACGCCAACAGACCTCCAACATCACGTATGGACGAGCAAGATGTGCTGACGGCAGCCCTGCTCCCTGGTCCGTTCTCCGTGGCAACATCCAAGGCTCGGCAGAAGAAGCACGTCCTTAACTCAACCTGGGAAGGTTCCCAAGATCACAAGTTCATGCGTAGTCGCACCGCGCCCACGCAGCGCGAAGACACAGAAGCAGCAGCAGCAGCACACTGTCGGTTGCAACTGCACATCTCGCACCGCCCGCCCTAATGGATGTAGGCGACTGTACTCTGTACTCTAGACTTAGACCTATCTAGTACTAATAGTTGTAGAACTCATGTACTCAATTGCCTCAGTCAATTTCTCCTCAATTACCTTCATCATCATTGCCTCCGTTCAATTGCCGTTCCTTGCCTCATCGCTGTCATCACTTTGATCGTCGCCTTCACTCAATCATCTATCAGTTCAGCAAAGTGCATCGGGTCCAAAGTTGCCGTCTGATCCTCGCTCGCCTTTCTCACATCTCGGAGTGTTCATCCACTGTGGAGCCCAAACCGCGGTGGCCTTCAGTCCGCGCTTCGGTTCCCAACCTTGCTTGATAACTCACCCTTAGCGCTTCATCGCTTCCGCTCCTCGCGATGTCTTCTCCTGTTCGAGTACTTCTGTTCTACTGTGACGTCATCTTTCGTCAGCCTTCCGCATCTTTGTGGTAGCTTCTGCGCGACTTGCTCCTCTGCATGCTTTGCTGCTCTCGTTTTTCTTACAGTTCTATGCGGACGGAGTCATGCAGTTGACGTCATCAGGGTATACCACCTGTACAGCTCTGATTGTGGGCCCAAGGACGTCAATGCCTACGAAGTTCGGTCACCCCTTCTCCCTGGAAGAAGCCCGTGCTGAAGACCATGCAGCCAGTAATTCTATCCTGGCATTCTCCAAGCATGATGCTCCTTCCCTGATTGCATCACAAGTCGAGGAAGAAGAGATGATGGATTGCACACCCACACCCCAGCAGCCATGTCCTGAACGAGCACAAGCTACTCCAACGGATGATCGACCGCAGCTCCCCATTGGACCGATACCCAAACCGTCAGCAGAATCCCCCACATGGCTGTTCCTTCCCACGACATAACGCCACCCTGCTGACCTCAGTCGGGCCTCGATCACCTCACCTCATCAAGGGCCTTGTCAGGTGTCAAGCCGCCCACTCGTACCGGTAACCGCGCAGCCAACAATACCAAACGATCTTGTCAAGGAGGCGAAGTGTAAAGGGAAAATGCTGGTGTGTGACAACGACACTGCCATCTATGAAGATGTCAGTTCAAAAGACTCAGACGAAGAACCCATGAGTGATGTTGGCTTGCTAGCCCTCGATGATGAGCCACCTCCACGTCAACCAAAGACCCTCACAATCTCCCCATGTGGCTCCCGCAATTTCAGCTTGCAGGTATATGATTATTGGGATCCAGACCCTGATCTCGAAGCCGGTCTGGTGGGGGATGAAGAACTGCCACCACCCACAGTCCCACATTCCCAACGATGGGACCACCTGCTCCATGAGCGGCTAACAGAGGAGCAGAGGCAGGAATCAATGAGCTTCTCATCTACCCTGAAGAAGTATTTGCAGGCAAGTCAACGGAGATCGGAGCAGTCAACACGGTCCATGTCATTAACACAGGAGACGCATCTGCACATAAGCAGAAGCTCGACGCCTGCTCTAGGACCAGAAGGACATCATCAATGAGGGCCTGTGTGAGCTCAAGGAACAGGGCGTGATTGTCAAAGTGAAAAGCCCATGGCGCTCCAATCTAGTGGTTGTGGGGAAACCAGACGGCACAAAACGGTTCTATGTTGACTTCCGTGATCTCAACAAGGTCACCATTGAAGATGCTTATCCCATGCCACACATCGTCGACATCCAAGAACGACAGTGGAGAAAGAGTTGGTTTGCCAAGCGTGACGTCAAATCTGCCTTTCACACTTTTCCTATGGATCGAAACTCTATGCTGAAGACGGCCTTCATCACCCCGGATGGGCTATATGCCTTCACCCATATGCCCTTCGGATTGCACAATGCCAGTGCTAAGTTCAACGCGTAATGGACCAAGTGCTATGCAATGTTCCCAACGCATGTTGTTACGTGGATGACTTAATGGTCGCTGCGTTTAGCTTCCAAGAGCTGATGGCTTCTCTTGATGCCGTGTTTT
>SZWC01017404.1:35277-48875 GCA_023375785.1 Penium margaritaceum
AAACAAGGTAGAATACTGGTGGCTCGGTGTGGCTATTGTGCGCAATGCCTTGACAAAGTTGGCATCTGCCACTGACCATGACCACAAAGTTTGCCAAGTGACTTTAACTTCTATGAATCGTAACACGAGTCAGCCACAGTCAGAGTGCCCAATCACAGGTCAGATGTACCAGGCATGACCTTGCAGGTATAAACAAGGTAGAATACTGGTGGCTCGGTGTGGCTTTTGTGCGCAATGCCTTGACAAAGTTGGCATGTGCCACGGACCATGACCACAAATGTATCCAAGTGCCTTTTACTTCTATTGATCATAACACGAGTCAGCCACGGTCAGAGTGTCCAATCACAGTGCAGATGTACTAGGCATAATCTTGCAGATAAAAACAAAGTAGAATAATGGTGGCTCGGTGTGGCTATTGTGTGCAATGCCTTGACAAGTTAGCATGTGCCACTGACCATAACCACAAAGTTTACCAAGTGACTTTAACGTCTACGGATCGTAACACGAGTCAGCCACATTCAGTGCCCAATCACAGTCTAGATGTACTAGACATGACATTGCAGGTATAAACAAGGTAAAAAACCGGTGGCTTTGCATGGCTATTGTGGACAATGCCTTGACCAAGTTGGCATGTGTCACTGACCATGGCCACAAAGTGTACAAAGTACCTTAGACGGCTATGAATCATAACACGAGTCAGCCACGGTCAGAGTGTCCAATCACAGTGCAGATATACTGAGCATTACCTTACATGTAAAAGCAATGTAGAATACAGGTGGCTTGATGTGGCTATTGTGCGCAATGCCTTGACAAAGTTGGCATGTGCCACTGACCATGACCACAAATGTATCCATGTGACTTTTACTTCTGTTGATCATAACACGAGTCAGCCACGGTCAGAGTGTCCAATCACAATGCAGATGTACTAGGCATTATCTTGCAGGTGCAAACAAGTTGGAATACTAGTGGTTCGGCGCGGCTATTGTGCGCAATGCCTTGACAAAGTTGGCATGTGCCACTGACCATGACCATAAAGTTTACCAAGTGAGTTTAATATATACAAATCATAACACAAGTCAGCCACAGTCAGAGTGCCCAATCACAGTGCACATCTAATATGCATGACCTTGCAGGTAAAAACAAGGTGAAAAACCGGTGGCTTGCCACGGCTATTGTGCGTAATGCCTTGACAAAGTTGGCATGTGCCATTGACCATGACCACAAAGTTTTCCAAGTACATTAAATGGCTATAAATCATAACATGAGTCAGCCACGGTCAGAGTGTCCAATCACAGTGCAGATATACTGGGCATGACCTTGCAGTTATACACAAGGTAGAATACTGGTGGCTCGGTGTGGCTATTGTGCGCAATTCCTTTACAAAGTTGGCATGTGCCACTGACCATGACCACAAATGTATCCAAGTGGTTTTCACTTCTATTGACCATGACACAAGTTAGCCACGCTCAGAGTGTCCAATCACAGTGCAGATGTACTAGGCATGATCTTGCAGGTACAAACAAGGTAGAATACTGGTGGCTTGGTGTGGCTACTGTGCGCAATGCCTTGACAAAGTTAGCATGTGCAACTGACCATGACCACAACTGTATCCAAGTTACTTTTACTTCTATTGGTCTCAACACGAGTCAGCCACGGTCAGAGTATCCAATCACAGTGTAGATGTACTAGGCATGATTTTGCAGGTTCAAAAAAGGTGGAATACTGGTGGCTGGGTGTGGCTATTGTGCGCAATGCCTTGACAAAGTTGGCATGTGCCACTGACCATGACCACGCAGTTTACCAAGTGACTTTAACTTCTACAAATCGTAACACGATTCAGCCACAGTCAGAGAGCCCAATCATAGTGCACATCTAATATGCATGACCGTCCAGGTAAAAACAAGTTACAAAACCGGTAGCTTGTTACGGCTATTGTGCGCAATGCCTTTACAAAGTTGGCATGTGCCACTGACCATGACCACAAAGTCTACCAAGTACCTTAAACGGCTATGAATCATAACACGAGTCTGTCAGAGTTATTCCTGTAAACCTGACAGGACTCTCACCAGCTGGAAAAGAAATTCTCAATAATGGTTCAGCTCTAGCTTGAACCACCTCGGTCGACACACTAGCCGTTGTCGATGTACTAACCGTTGTCAGCGCCTTAGCTGGCAAACGGCTATCAGACCGAGTGATCCCCTAATAAGTGGATACCCCGCAAGCGCGTCCTGCTAGCGCACAAGAAGCCGTTGCTCATTTTGTCTTGTTCTGTTTATATACGGAGGATGTTCATTCCCTCCAGTGTAACCAGAACAAATCTGCCCATCCTGTTCCCCTTTGGTTCCGCGGCTTCGCCGCCGTGTCTTCGCTCTGCTCGCTTCTCGCACTCCTTGCCTTCGTCAGCATCTCCCAGCGCTTCGCTTTGTCACTCTCGCTCCTTCGCTCAACTCTCTTACTCCGTCAACCATCACTCGTCTCGTCAGCTCTCTCGCTCTCACATCAACCCGTCTACCTCGTCTACCTCTCGTCTTAGCCTCTATCAGCCTTCGCAACTAACTCCTCGGACCGCCCTCTCCTACCTCACTCTGCTGACGTCCGCTTGCATGTCCTGATGCTTCTGGCTGCTTCTGCTGCTGCCGTCCTCACGTGTGCATTATTCTGACATGGTATCAGAGCATCAGGCAACATCACCTGGTGCCCCGTGACTACGTCATCGCTCTGCCGCCATCTTCCCGTCACCGCTTTCTCCTGCAATCCTCTGCCGCCACTACCGTCGACCCGCGCCGCGCCACTTTGCCAACAGCTCTGTCTGACGAGTTCTCCGTACTGAAGAAACGCCTTGTCATCCCAAGAAAGGCCTGCACCCATTTCCGGGCCCGTGGCCAACAACCGGTGACCTGTCGCCCACATCAGCCGCAAGCAACTCTCGAGCCGGCATCTGCTATCCGCTGCCCCTCATCTGCCTCCGCCTGTATTTCCTCCTCCCTCATCTTGCCTCATCAGCTTCATCTGCTCCTTCCTCGCCATCATCCTCAGCCCGCCCCCGTCCATCATCTCCAGACGTCTTCTCGCATCGCCTCCTTGCCTCGTCAGCAGCTGCAGCCAAAACCGCCGCTGTCAGGACATCGGACACCACCAGTCTTCCTGCTCCCACTTCCGAGCCATCTGGGGAACAAGCCGTCACTCTCCTGTTGTCGACGATCCAGTGGATTTGCCCGCTGCTTGACTCCCTCTGCCACAACGAACTTCTCCAGCCGACAGGATATCGGACACCACCAGTCTTCCTGCTCCCATTTCCGAGCCAACTGGGGAACAAGCCGTCACTCTCCTAAAGGCAGAAGAAGTGGTTGTGTCTTTCCATCTCCCTGCCGCGATGCGTCTCATCGCATCCTCCACCGCATGCATCGCTCACTACCTCCTTAGCATCATCATCAGTCTTCTTCCTTCACTCCTCGCGTCTTCCTCGTGTGCTGCCACCAGTTCCTCCCTCTCCTCCTCGCTCCAAGCCTCCTCAGCTCCTTGAGCCGTCCGTTCCTGCCTCATTTCTGGATTTCTATCTTCAGCATCCTCCGCACCGCCTTCAATAAACAACATCAGCATCATCCGCGCCGCCTTCTTGTTCATTATCCACATCAGCATCGCTTTATCGCTCACGTGGTTCCGCCCCTGCGCCCACTCATCAATAAATCGTCTCCTCCGTTTCCGCTTTCGCTCGGTACAAGGATCCGCCCGGTCGCATCGCCAGTTCCGCGACGAACTGCGCCCATGCCGAAAACGTTCGCAACGTATGTAGTCTTTCCCCTGCGCCCACTCATCCATCAATCGCTTCCTCCGCCTTGCATCGTTCTCAGCTCGGCACAAGGATCCGCACGGTCGCATCGCCTTTTCCGCGATGACCTGCGCCCACGCCGAAACTTCCTGCAGCACACGCGGTTCGCCCCTGCGCCCACTCTATCATCATCAGCCTCCGCTTCCGCAATCGCTCGGCACAAGGATCCGCCCGGTCGCATCGCCGTTTTGCGACGACCTGCACCCACACTGAAACTTCTTTAGCGCACGTGGTTCGCCCCTGCGCCCACTCATCAATCAATCATTTCCTCGGCTTTGCATCATTCTCAGCTCGGTACAAGGATCCGTCCGGTCGCATCGCCTCTTCCGCGACGATCTGCGTCCATGCCGAGACTTCCTTTTGCGCCCACTCCATAATTCATCTTTCCTCTGCCGTTATCCGCCTTCTCTCCGCTCGGCACAAGGACTCCTCTAGTCACATCGCCAATCTTACGACGACTTGTGCCCAATAAAAATCACTCTCAGTGCACAACAACACCAACTGCAACAACTCACAGTTCACCATCCACCTGACTCCCTACTGGCCTCCCTCGTGGCGTCTCGAGTTCACCTCCTTCTGCATCTCGCGATCCACAAACTCCAAACTAACACATTCAGCATTAGCATTCAGACTGCAGGAACAAGCAAGTGGCAGTGCATCCTTCAGAGCGACGTTGTGGCAGCGTCCTCCACTAACACCATTCTCACACTCATCTTCCCAGACACCTCTGTCTCCCCTACTCCTTGCACGCCACGCACAGCCATTTGTCATAGGAATATCTCCATGACAACTGACCCCTGCACTCACCACCCGTCTGGTATGTCGCCAATACCAGTACTTCTTCCACCAGCTGAGAAAACAAGAGCACTATGTGACACATGCGACTGTGTCACACCTACAAGGAAAGACCTCTCACCCTGGAGTCCAACAGTCTACAAGAACCTGCGACCAGCTCAAGGCTTCGTACAGGATCTTCTACAAAGATTCCAAGGAAGATCTACATGTGAATCAACGGTTCCTCTTGACCCGGACCCTCAAGACCAAGATGATGACTTTCCTCTAGGTCGCTTCTCCGTCGACTGGATGTCTTCCCTACCCAGTCCTCCTCTCAGCTCTCTCCCTCTTCTTCCAGCCAAACTGCATTCTTGAGTCGTGTCAGTTTATGGGGGTGTGTCAGAGTTATTCCTGTAAACCTGACAGGACTCTCACCAGCTGGAAAAGAAATTCTCAATAATGGTTCAACTCTAGGTTGAACGACCTCGGTCGACACACTAGCCGTTGTCGATGTACTAACCGTTGTCAGCACCTTAGCTGGCAAACGGCTATCAGACTGAGTGATCCCCTAATAAGTGGACACCCTGCAAGCGCGTCTGGCTAGCACACAAGATGCCATTGCTCATTTTGTCTTGTTTTGTTTATATACTGAGGATGTTCATTCCCTCCAGTTTAACCAGGACAGTTCTGCCCATCCTGTTCCCCTTTGGTTCCGCGGCTTCACCGTCGTGTCTTCGCTCTGCTCGCTACTCGCACGCCTTGCCTTCGCCAGCCTCTTCCAACGCTTCGCTATGTCACTCTCGCTCCTTCGCTCAGCTCTTTTACTCTGCCAACCATCACTCGTCTCGTCATCTCTCTCGCTCTCACATCAACCCGTCTACCTCATCTACCTCGCGTCTTAGCCTCTATCAGCCTTCGCAACTAACTCCTCGGACCTCCCTCTCCTACGTCACTCTGCTCACATCCGCTTGCATGTCCTGATGCTTCTGGCTGCTTCTACTGCTGCCGTCCTCACGTCTGCATTATTCTGACAGAGTCAGCCACGGTCAGAGTGTCCAATCAAAGTACAGATAAACTGCGCATGACCTTGCAGGTATGAACAAGGTAGAATACTGGTGGCTCTGTGTGGCTATTGTGCGCAATGCCTTGACAAAGTTGGCATGTGCCAATGACCATGACCACAAATGTATCCAAGTGGCTTTTACTTCTATTGATCATAACACAAGTCAGCCACGGTCAGAGTGTCCAATCACAGTGCAGATGTACTAGGCATGTTCTTGCAGGTGCAAACAAGGTAGAATACTGGTGGCTCGGTGTGGCTATTGTGCGCAATGCCTTGACAACGTTGGCATGTGCCACTGACCATGACAACAAAGTTTACCCAGTGACTTTAACTTCTACGAATCGTAACATGAGTCAGCCACAGTCAGAGTGCGCAATCACAGAGCACATATAATATGCATGACCTTGCAGGTAAAGACAAGTTAAAAAACCAGTGGCTTGGCACGGCTATTGTGCGCTATGCCTTTACAAAGTTGGCATGTGCCACTGACCATGAACACAAAGTTTACCAAGTACCTCAAATGACTATGAATCATAACACGAGTCAGCCACAGTCTGAGTGTCCAAACATAGTGCAGATATACTGCGCATGACCTCGCAGGTACGAACAAGATAGAATACTACTGGCTCGGTGTGGCTATTGTGCGCAATGTCTTGACAGCGTTGGCATGTACCACTGACCATGACCACAAATGTATCCAAGTGACCTTTACTTCTATTGATCATAACACGAGTCAGCCATGGTCAGAGTGTCCAATCACAGTGCAGATGTACTAGGCATGATCTTGCAGGTGCAAACAAGGTAGAATACTGGTGACTTGGTGTGGCTATTGTGTGCAATGCCTTGACAAGTTAGCATGCGCCACTGACCATGACCACAAAGTTTACCAAGTGACTTTAACTTATAGGAATCGTAACACGAGTCAGCCACATTCAGTGCCCAATCACAGTTCAGATGTACTAGCCATTACCTTGCAGGTATAAACAAGGTAAAAAACTGGTGGCTTGGCACAGCTATTGTGGGCAATGCGTTGACAAAGTTGGCATGTGCCACTGAACATGACCACAAAGATTTCCAAGTACATTAAACGGCTATAAATCATAACATGAGTCAGCCACGGTCAGAGTGTCCAATCACAGTGCAGAGATATTGGGCATGACCTTGCAGTTATAAACAAGGTAGAACACTGGTGGCTCGGTGTGGCTATTGTGCGCAATTCCTTGACAAAGTTGGCATGTGCCACTGACCATGACCACAACTGTATCCAAGTGGCTTTTACTTCTATTGATCATGACACAAGTCAGCCACAGTCAGAGTGTCCAATCACAGTGCAGATGTACTAGGCATGATCTTGCAGGTACAAACAAGGTAAAATACTAGTGGCTCAGTGTGGCCACTGTGCGCAATGCCTTGACAAAGCTGGCATGTGCCACTGACCATGACCACAAATGTATCCAAGTGACTTTTACTTCTGTTGATCTCAACACGAGTCAGCCACAGTCAGAGTATCCAATCACATTGCAGATGTACTAGGCATGATTTTGCAGGTTCAAAAAAGGTGGAATACTGCTGGCTCGGTGTGGCTATTGTGCGCAATGCCTTGACAAAGTTGGCATGTGCCACTGACCATGACCACAAAGTTTACCAAGTGACTTTAACTTCTACAAATCAGAACACGATTCAGCCACAGTCAGAGTGCCCAATCACAGGTCAGATGTACTAGGCATGAACTTGCATGTATAAACAGGATAAAAAACCCATGGCTTGGCACGGCTATTGTGCGCAATGCCTTGACAAAGTTGGCATGTGAAACTGACCATGACCACAAAGTTTACCAAGTACCTTAAACCGCTATGAATCATAACACAAGTCAGCCACGGTCAGAGTGTCCAATCACAGTGCAGATATACTGGGCATGACCTTCAAAATATAAACAAGGTAGAATTCTGGTGGCTTGGTATGGCTATTGTGTGCAATGCCTTGACAGAGTTGGCATGTGCCACTGCCCATGACCACAAATGTATCCAAGTGACTTTTAAATCTATTGATAATAACACGAGTCAGCCACGATCAGAGTGTCCAATCACAGTGCAGATGTACTAGGCATGATCTTTGGTTGCACCTGGTAGATCAAGGCTGTTTGCACCTGGTAGAATACTGGTGGCTCAGTGTGGCTATTGTGCGCAATACCTTGACAAAGTTGGCATGTGCCACTGACCATGACCACAAAGCTTACCGAGTGACTTTAACTTCTACGAATCGTAATACAAGTCAGCCACAATCAGAGTGCCCAATCACAGTCCAGATGTGCTAGGCATGACCTTGCAGGTATAAACAACGTTAAAAGTGGTGGCTTGGCATGGCTATTGTGCGCAATACCTTGACAAAGTTGGCAAGTGCCACAGGACATGGCCACAAAGATTACAAAGTACCGTAAACGGCTATGAATCATAACACAAGTCAGCCATGGTCAGAGTGTCCAATCACTGTGCAGATATACTGGGCATGACCTTACACATATAAACAAGGTAAAATATTGGTGGCTCGGTGTGGCTATTGTGCGAAATGCCTTGACAAAGTTGGCATGTGCCACTGACCATGACCACAAAGTTTACCAAGTGACTTTAACCTCTACGAATCATAACACGAGTCAGCCACGGTCAGAGTACCCAATCACAGTGCACATCTTATATCCATGACCTTGCAGGTATAAGCAGGGTAAAAAACCGGTGTCTTGGCACGGCTATTGTGCGCAATGCCTTGACAAGGTTGGTATGTGCCACTTACCATGACCACAAAGTTTACCAAGTGACTTTAACGTTTACGAATCGTAACACAAGTCAGCCACAGTCAGAGTGCCCAATCATCATTCAGATGTACTAGGCATGACCTTGCAGGTATAAACAATGTAAAAAACCCATGGCTTGGCACGGCTATTGTGCGCAATGCCTTGACAAAGTTGGCATGTACCACTGACCATGACCATAAAGTTTACCAAATACCTTAAACGGCTATGAATTATAACACAAGTCAGCCACGGTCAGAGTGTCCAATCACAGTGCAGATGTACTGGACATGACCTTACAGGTATAAACAAGGTAGAACTCTGGTGGCTTGGTGTGGCTATTGTGTGCAATGCCTTGAGAAAGCTGGCATGTGCCACTGACCATGACCACAAATGTATCCAACTGACTTTTACTTCTATTGATCATAACACGAGTCAGCCACGGTCAGAGTGTCCAATCACAGTGCAGATGTACTAGGCATGATCTTGCAGAAACAAACAAGGTAGAATACTGGTGGCTCGGTGTGGCTATTGTGCGCAATGCCTTGACAAGTTGGCATGTGCCACTGACCATGACCTTAAAGTTTACCAAGTGACTTTAACTTCTACGGATTGAAACTTGATTCAGTGCCCAATCACAGTCCAGATGTACTAGGCATGACCTTGCAGGTATAAACAAGGTAAAAAACTGGTGGCTTTGCATGGCTATTGTGCGCAATGCCTTAACAAAGTTGGCATGTGCCACTGACCATGGCCACAAAGTTTACAAAGTACATAAAACTGCTATAAATCATAACATGAGTCAGCCACGGTCAGAGTGTCCAATCACAGTGCAGATATACTGCGAATGACCTTGCATGTATAAACAAGGTAAAATACTGGTAGCTCGGTGTGGCTATTGTGCGCAATGCCTTGACAAAGTTGGCATGTGCCACTGACCATGACCACAAACGTATCCAAGTGACTTTTACTTCTGTTCATCATACCACGGTTCAGCCAAGGTCAGAGTGTCCAATCGCAATGCAGATGTACTAGGCATGATCTTGCAGGTGCAAACAAGGTGGAATACTGGTGGTTCGGCGTGGCTATTGTGCGCAATGCCTTGACAAAGTTGGCATGTGCCACTGACCATGACCAAAAAGTTTACCAAGTGAATTTAACTTCTACGAATCATAACACGAGTCAGCCTCAGTCACAGTGCCCAATCACATCGCACATCTAATATGCATGACCTTGCAGTTAAAAACAAGGTAAAAAACCGGTGGCTTGGCACGGCTATTGTGCGCAATGCCTTGACAAAGTTGGCATGTGCCACTGACCATGACCACAAAGTTTTCCAAGTACATTAAATGGCTATAAATCATAACATGAGTCAGCCACAGTCAGAGTGTCCAATCACAGTGCAGATATACTGGGCATGACCTTGCAAGTATAAACAAGGTAGAATACTGGTGGCTCCGTGTGGCTATTGTGCGCAATTCCTTGACAAAGTTGGCATGTGCCACTAACCATGACCACAAGTGTATCTAAGTGGCTTTTACTTCTATTGATCATGACACGAGTCAGACACGGTCAGAGTGTCCAATCACAGTGCAGGTGTACTAGGCATGATCTTGCAGGTACAAACAAGGTAGAATACTGGTGGCTCGGTGTGGCTACTGTGCGCAATGCCTTGACAAAGTTGGCATGTGCCACTGACCATGACCACAAATGTATCCAAGTGACTTGTACTTCTATTGATCTCAACACGAGTCAGCCACGGTCAGAGTGTCCAATCACAGTGCAGATGTACTAGGAATGATCTTGCAGGTTCAAGAAAGGTAGAATACTGGTGGCTCGGTGTGGCTATTGTGCGCAATGCCTTGACAAATTTGGCATGTGCCACTGACCATGACCAAAACGGTTACCAAGTGACTTTGATTTCTACGAATCGTAACACGAGTCAGCCACAGCCAGAGTGCTCAATCACAGTGTACATCTATTATGCATGGCCTTGCAGGTATAAACAAGGTAAAACATTGGTGGCTTGGCACGGCTATTGTGCGCAATGCCTTGACAAAGTTGGCATGTTCCACCACCACGACCACAAAGTTTACCAAGTACATTAAACGGCTATGAATCATAACACGAGTCAGCCACGGTCAGAGTGTCCAATTTTAGTGCAGAGATACTAGGCAAGACCTTACAGGTATAAACAAGGTAGAATACTGGTGGCTCTGTGTGCCTATTGTCCGCAATGCCTTGACAAAGCTGGCATGTGCCACTGACCATGACCACAAAGCTAACCAAGTGACTATAACTTCTATGAATCGTAACACGAGTCAGCCACGGTCAGAGTGCCCAGTCTCAGTGCACATCTAATATGCATGACCTTGCAGGTATAAAAAAGTTAAAAAACCAGTGGCTTGGCACGGCTATTGTGCGCAATGCCTTGACAAAGTTGGCATGTGCCA
Organism: Penium margaritaceum; assembly: GCA_023375785.1. Classification (NCBI taxonomy): domain Eukaryota; kingdom Viridiplantae; phylum Streptophyta; class Zygnematophyceae; order Desmidiales; family Peniaceae; genus Penium; species Penium margaritaceum. The sequence continues at coordinate 46,182 of SZWC01017404.1, forward strand.
CTGACCATGACCACAAAGTTTACCAAGTACCTTAAACGGCTACGAATCATAACACGAGTCAGCCACGGTCAGAGTGTCCAATCACAGTGCAGATATACTGGGCATGACCTAACCGGTATTAACAAGGTAAGATATTGGTGGCTCGGTGTGGCTATGGTGCACAATGCCTTGACAAAGTTGGCATGTGCCACTGACCACGACCACAAAGTGACTTTAACTTATACGAATCATAACACGAGTCAGCCAAGGTCAGAGTGTCCAATCAATACGCACATCTAATGTGCATGACCTTGCAAGTACGAACGAGGTAAAAAACCGATGGCTTGGCACGGCTATTGTGCGCAATGCCTTGACAAAGTTGGCATGTGCCACTGACCATGACCACAAAGTTTACCAAGTATATCAAAGGGCTATGAATCATAACACGAGTCAGCCACGGTCAGAGTGTCCAATCACAATGCAGATATACTGGGCATGACCTTACATGTATAAACAATGTAGAATACTGGTGGCTCGGTGTGGCTATAGTGCGCAATTCCTTGACAAAGTTGGCATGTGCCACTGACCATGCCCACAAATGCATCCAAGTGACATTTACTTCTATTGATCATAACACGAGTCAGCCACGGTCAGACTGTCCAATGACAGTGCTGATGTACTAGGCATGATCTTGCAGGTGCAAACAAGGTAGAATACAGGTGGCTCGGTGTGGCTATTGTGCGCAATGCCTTGACAAAGTTGGCATGTACCACTGACCAAGACCACAAAGTTTACCAAGTGACTTTAACTTCTATAAATCGTAATACGAGTCAGCCACGGTCAGAGTGCCCAATCACAGTGTACATCTAATATGCATGACCTTGCAGGTATAGACAAGTTAAAAAACCGGTGGCTTGGCACGGCTATTTTGCGCAATGCCTTGACAAAGTTGGCCTGTGCCACTGACAATGACCACAAAGTTTACCAAGTACCTTAAACGGCTATGAATCATAACACGAGTCAGCCACGGTCAGAGTGTCCAATCACAGTGCAGATGTACTAGGCATGATCTTGCAGGTNGCTCGGTGTGGCTATTGTGCGCAATGCCTTGACAAAGTTGGCATGTGCCACTGACCATGACCACAAATGTATCCAAGTGACTTTTACTTCTATTGATCATAACACGAGTCAGCCACGGTCAGAGTGTCCAATCACAGTGCAGATGTACTAGGCATGATCTTGCAGGTAGAAACAAGGTAGAATACTGGTGGCTCGGTGTGGCTATTGTGCGCAAAGCCTTGACAAAGTTGGCATGTGCCACTGACCATGACCACAAAGTTTACCAAGTGACTTTGACTTCTACGAATCATAACACGAGTCAGCCACGGTCAGAGAAACCATTCAAAACGCACATCTAATATGTATAACCTTGCAGGTATAAACAAGGCAAAAAACCGGTGGCTTGGCACGGCTATTGTGCGCAATGCCTTGACAAAGTTGGCATGTGCCACTGACCATGACCACAAGCTGTACCAAGTACATTAAACGGCTATGAATCATAACACGAGTCAGCCACAATCAGAGTGTCCAATCACAGTGCACATATACTCGGCATGACCATACAGGTATAAACAAGGTAGAATAATGGTGGCTCGGTGTGGCTATTGTGCGTAATTCCTTGACAAAGTTGGTATGTGCCACTGACCATGACCACACATATATCCAAGTGACTTTTATTTCTATTCATCATAACACGAGTCAGCCACGGTCAGAGTGTCCAATCACAGTGCAGATCTACTAGGCATGATTGTACAGATGCAAACAAGGTAGAATACGGGTGGCTCGGTGTGGCTATTGTGCGTAATTCCTTGACAAAGTTGTCATGTGCCACTGACAATGACCACAAATGTACCCAAGTGACTTTTACTTCTATTGATCATAACACGAGTCTGCCACGGTCAGAGTGTTCAATCACAGTGCAGATGTACTAGGCATGAAGTTGCAGGTTCAAAAAAGGTATAATACTGGTGGCTTGGTGTGGCTATTGTGCGGAATGCCTTGACAAAGTTGGCATGTGCCACTGACTATGACCACAAATTTTACCACGTGACTTTAACTTCTACGAATCTTAACACGAGTCTGCCATGGTCAGAGTGCCCAATCACAACACACATTTAATATGCATGACCTTACAGGTATAAACGAGGTAAAAAACCGGTGGCTTGGCAGGGCTCTTGTGCGCAGTGCCTATACAAAGTTGGCATGTGCCACTGCCATGACCACAAAGCTTACCAAGTACCTTAAAGGGCTATGAATCATAACTCGAGTCAGCCACGGTCAGAGTGTCCAATATCAGTGCAGATACATTGGACATGACCGTATAGGTATAAACAAGGTAGAATACTGGTGGCTCGGTGTGGCGATTGTGTGCAATGCCTTGACAAAGTTGGCATGTGCCACTGACCATGACCACAAAGTTTACCAAGTACCTTAAACAGCTATGAATCATAACACGAGTCAGCCACGGTCAGAGTGTCCAATCACAGTGCAGATATACTAGGCATGACCTTACAGGTATGAACAAGGTAGAATAATGGTGGCTCGGTGTGGCTATTATGTGCAAGGCCTTGACAAAGTTGGCATGTGCCACTGACCATGACCACAAATGTATCCAAGTGACTTTTACTTCTATTGATCATAACACGAGTCAGCCAC
>SZWC01017405.1:26963-40411 GCA_023375785.1 Penium margaritaceum
CTCTCTCTCTCTCTCTCTCTCTCTCTCTCTCTCTGTGTGTGTGTGTGTGTGTGTGTGTGTGTGTGCCTGTCTGTCTTTGGCCGTGCCTGGGAACGCTTGAGTGAAATCGCGTGGTTTGCCTCGATCAGATGCTTACATCAGCGACGAAGCTTCCTTGCATGTGAACATGCGTGCCTATCCACGCGTATGTTTCACCCTTTTAAACAATGAAAAAAACCCACGTTCGGGAGCGTGGCTGCTCCCGAGTGGAGGGTCAAACTTGGGTGAGTAGCATGCCGGAAGGCAAAAAATGATGCTTGGAATTTTTTGGGGCGCTGAGATGCGTTTGGATAGGCTCCTGGGGGCGTCTGAAACTCGCTATCCACGCGTTCCCAGGCACGGGGACCCACCCCGGGGTGCGTGAACAGGCAAATATGATTCTCGCTAACCACGCGAGTTCACTCAAGCGTTCCCAGGCACGGCCTTTGTGTGTGTGTGTGTGTGTGTGTCTCTCTCTTTTCAGATGCCAAGGCAAGCGCTCTGCACTCTAGGCACGTTCTGCTCACAATGGCCTGTGCAGCACGTTGCCCGCTTCTATCGAACTTCTGCCGCTGTTCTGTCCACCAAGGCAGACCATCCATCAGCGTCTCTGGCATGCTTCATTTCTGCGGCATCCCATTCCTCCGCCAACGGCGATTGGTAGGGCAGCATGCGGTTCAGTTGAAAGCAGCTGCTGCTTGGTCTTGATTTTTTTGGGTTACATAGTAACCTTATTGCATTCACTTTCTTTGTGGAAATCTCGATTTTATGATTGGTTCGTGCCGAACAATTTTGTCGCCGACGGTCGGTCGCCCCTTCCGAGGCCGGACGGAACACCGTTGTGTGTTGTTTCCGGGACAGAAACGGAAAGTGGTAATGTAAATCATGAAATGAAGGTGTAAATAGCTTGGGAAAAAGACGATAATAAAGGATTTGAATGTCACAATTTATTGCGCGTATATGTGTAGACAGAAAAGGAGGTTGGTTAAATCGCCGACATATTGTGACGTATAAGTAATGTGGAATGCATTGTTGTTTGTATGGTGTCACTTTTTCAGCACATTGTAAATATTTTGATTTCTTTTTGTCCTCTTTTAATTCCTATATGTTTCATGGGATGTGTACTTGTTTTGATTTCTTTTTTTCCTCTTTTAATTCCTATATGTTTCATGGGATGTGTACTTGTGTGATTTGAATGATTACATGGCCATTTATGTGAACATTTTCGCTACAATGAACGGAAATTTGTGTCATCTTTTTCGTGGGTCAACCTCGAAAAAGTGCTGGTAGAAAGTGTAGTGAATGTGGTCTATTCAGTTGTTAATTGTGTACTTCTAATGAGTGTTATTTCCAAAAAACTGGGCAGCATTTTGAGTGTCACAATTTGTTGCGCGTATTTGTATAGACAGAAAAGGAGGTTGGTTAAATCGTGGACATATTGTGACGCATAAGTAATGTGGAATGCATTCTTGTATGTATGGTGTCACTTCTTCAACACATTGTAAATATTTTGATCTCTTTTTGTTTTCTTTTCATTCCTATATGTTTCATGAAATGTGTAGTTGTGTAATTCGAACGAATACATGGCCATTTATGTGGACATTTTTGCTACAATGAATGGACATTTGTGTCATCTTTTTCGTGGGTCAACCTCAAGAAAGTGCTGGCAGAAAGTGTAGTGAATGTGGTCTATTCAGTTGTTATCTGTGTACCTCTAATGAGTGTTTTTCCAGAAAAATTGGGCAGCATTTACCCTACACCTGGATCACTTTCACTATCTCTCTACCTGGCTATCTCTATACCTTTCCACCTCTCCATTACCACTACTCTTGTGCATGTACTGCATGCTAACACGTGCTAATTTTGAAGTAATCCACACCTCACTACTTTGCAACTTGTGTCACTACAACGCAAGTTATGTCTTAAAAATTTTGGCAGCATTTTCCCTACACCTGGATCACTTTAAGTACCCTTCTACCTGCCTACCTCTATACATTTTTACTCCTGTATATCGCTATGTTGTGCATGTAATGCATGCTACCTCGTAAAAAAAATCGGCAGCATTTCTCCTACATTACTAGAACTTTAACTACCTACCTAGCTATCTACCTATGTACATGTTTACCTCACTACCTTCTTATCAGTCTATCTGCTGTTGTTTTGTGTTTCTAATTGTTGACATGTGAATCTATGTTATGGAACAATGCCGCGCATATGGTGCGTACAAGATGGAGCAATATCGCTCCAAGGCAACCTCTGATGGGTTGTTGGGAAATGATGTATGCTTGCATCATCCCGACAGGAAAAGATTGATGGAACATTACACTTACCTCCTTACCTAGCTTACCTGTGATGTGTGTTGTGTTCGGTTTGTATCTTCATGATGGTCAGATGTGTAGCATGCATACGTGCGGGAATGTCCACGAGCACGACACCTATTCACGTCTAGACAAATGTGCCACGACGACATACGGCACATCATGCCTACGCTCTAGCATACGTGAACGGCCAACGGTGAGGAACAACGCTATGTGAGATGCGGTGCCTACACAACCTAGAATGAGACCACGACATACATTGGTCCTTCACAGGTTCCTCCAGTCACCCGGCGGACGTTTTCGTTAAGGGTGGTGGATTTCCCATAGTACCCCAATGCCATGCGCTATCAAACCCTGCTTCACATTCTACTCACAAACGCCGTGATGATGCCAGGCATAACGCACCTGAAGGCCACGGTTGTACTTTGTTGTTCAAAGTAATGAATGTGGGAAACATGTCATCCATGAAAATTTTGCACCATGTCATAATTCGTGTGGGATGCGAGGTCGGTATGTTCAGCATGTCATACGTCGTCAGAATGTCTTCACCGCAATGTGTGGCATGCATACGTGCGGGAATGTCCACGAGCACGACACCTATTCACGTCTAAACAAATCTGCCATGACGACATACGGCACATCATGCCTACGCTCTAGCATACGTGAACGGCCAACGGTGAGGAACAACGCTACGTGAGATGCGGTGCCTACACAACCTAGAACGAGACCACGACGTACATTGGTCCTTCACAGGTTCCTCCAGTCACCCGGCGGACTCTCCCGTTAAGGGTGGTGGATTTCCCATAGTACCCCAATGCCACGCGCTATCAAACCCTGCTCCACATTCTACCCACAAACACCGTGGTGATGCCAGGCATAACGCACCTAAAGGGAACGGTTGTACTTTGTTGCTCAAAGTAATGAATGTGGGAAACATGTCATCCATTAAAATTTTGCACCATGTCATAATTCGTCTGGGATGCGAGGTCGGTATGTTCAGCATGTCATACGTTGTCAGAATGTCGTCACCGCAATGTGTGGCATGCATACGTGCGGGAATGTGCACGAGCACGACACCTATTCATGTCTAAACAAATCTTCCACGACGACATACGGCACATCATGCCTACCCTCTAGCATACGTGAACGGCCAACGGTGAGGAACAACACTTCGTTAGATGCGGTGCCTACAGAACCTAGAACGAGACCACAACGTACATTGGTCCTTCACAGGTTCCTCCAGTCACCCGGCGGACTTTCCCGTTAAGGGTGGTGGATTTCCCATAGTACCCCAATGCCATGCGCTATCAAACCCTGCTCCACATTTTACTCACAAACACCGTGATGATGGTTTGAATTCATCGTGTTGAGTACATGTTTGTCTCATGTAGAAAAATGTTAGGTCGATCTGTTGTCGACAATCTTGCTTGTACCCATATCAATGAAAGATATGAATGTGCGGTATGTTGTCGCGAGTGGATTGTAACACAGTATGTCCTTTTTGAAAAGTTAGTCAAAATGTGTTGCATGTAGTTGGAAGAGCAAAGTGTCGATATGTATTCATCAATGTGTCGGATCAGCCATGATGCCTCGACACGTCGGATGATGATTTGTCGGGCGACAACAGATATTCAGCACCACTGTCAGTCATCGTTGCAGGTGGGCTGCTTGGATCATGTGATGTCCCAACCTGCAAATCAGATGAAAAACTTATATTGGTTGACAAGGACAACAAGTATGCCATGACAGAGTTGTACGAACTTGCTCAAACAATGGAGCCAGATAGCGTACCGTGCCTGACTGGACTGGGCTGTCACCATAACCAGGTGGGCTTGTGACATATGCGTGTGGCGGTGTTGAAAAACGGCGCTGCAGCGCGGGACACAACCACTATTACGGTTTTGTCGTTTGGATCGTGTGCAATTCACATAGTCATTAACATGGACACACCTTGTCCGCGCGTAGTGGTGGATGGACCTCCAAGAGGTCATACGTCTGTTGCGCAGTCCTGCTGTTGTTCACTTGTATCTGAAACAAACGGACACGGATTGGTCATGGAAAGTGTAGGACACACGTTTGCAGTTCATGCAAGTATGAGTTGTGTGCTGTGGTGTAGGTCGTACCTTTGTGCGCAACACAATTCCCTTGACATTTGATTCAGCCTCTGTGATCACGCTGTTGCGTGTGTCCTCGTCATTAGCTGTAAGCATGTTCAGCGTCTTGCCTTGCATCAGGAACATCTGTGCTTGCACACCAGTGATAGTGGCCCGTTCAGGGTACCCCTCTGCATTTCCGAAGGAGAATGGCTATTAGGCACTTCTCATGAAGAGTGACCATAGAATGGAAAGAAGGAGTGAAAAACATCATGTCTGCACAACTGACCTGCCACTTGGAGGACAGCATGGAGGACATCTTGCTTTTCGTTGATTGGGCCATGGACGCTGCACGCGTACTTTTGTTCAAAATAGTCGAAGAAGATGTCTGAGTTGCATGGCATACCATTTCGCATGGTCTGTGTGCACTCTGTGAGTTCGCTGTACCGAATCTCGACGATCTTCATGCTTTTCTGAACAAGCAAAGTGTTCACATTGCTATTCTTCAGGAACATCCACGTGAAATCGAACCTGCACATTCAGAACATTGTTGCTAAACACCGAGGACTCTGTCTCTGTTTTGGGATAACAAAGTGACATGGTGCAGGATGAACTCACTTTGAGATGCCGTGCATCGTTGGAACATTGTCTCTGTCAATTCCTTGGCGTACCATGGCCACGAGCGCGGGATCCGTGATCTCATGGATGGCTGACCTGCGTGTAAAGAAAAGAACAAGTGCCAGCATCAGCAGCACTGCTGATAGAGCAGTATGTTAAAACGATGGACTACATCATTGAAGTTGTCTTACCCCTTGCCAGCCTTCAGCACTCCATCCTTGTAATACATGCCGTTGATGATCACAATCTTGTCGTTGTTGAGAAACTGCTGGAGTTGTGGTGTGAGCGCACCCCACAAGAAGCCCACCAAAGCTTCGTCATCAGCGTACATGATGAAGTCCTGCTTGTTGCCATCTGACTCCCGTGTAGCGTCCACAATGCCCACTGCCAGTCCAAGCTGCATTGTGACTTAGTGTTGTATGAGTACACGTAATGTGTGATGTGCACAATGAATGAACGGACAATTGCTTCCAGTTGCTTACCGGTGATCGCTTTGGTGGAATAAATCTCCTCAGTGATGGGCGCGCCATTTGGTTGGCAAATACAGCAGTCAGTACTGCATCAACATCGCCAGCACCGTGAGTAGCTTGAACAGCGTATGATTCGCCCATGCTCTACACCAATGTGCACTCTTGGCCAATAGAGATGTACCTGCATGCTCAGTAAGCAGTTAGAACTTCTGATTTAGTGAAAGCGTAACCGTAACAAAATTGCATGTACAATGAATATGTGTACACACTGACCGATCTCTTGTCGAAGCTGTACTTGTGTTGTACACGTCATACAGCTTCCAGCGCTGCCAACTTTCTGCAAATGTTTCCGCCATGTGCCTTTTTGTTGTTGGTGACGCTTCACCCGGCATGAGGTGCGATAAGACCCGAATGTCGATGATGCTGCCTGACATGTCTGCCAAGAAAATGCGCGGATCAATCTGTGCCTTTTCGGTCATAGCGAGGTCAACATGGATAACCATCGCGTGAAGGTGGTAGCGNCGGTACTTTGGTTGGAGATGACCAATGGATGTCAGTCGAGACTGCACACAGCACGACAACACTAGGATGATGACCATGTCTTCATGCAAATACATAACAAACATGAGGACACATATGGGACCAGAAATCTCACATCTTCTCGTGGATGCACCACCGTTGGAGCTGGCCCTACACATGCAAGAAATACAAGGCACGGAAATATTGTGGCACAATGAGTAATTTGTACCGAGAGCACTGTGTATCACTTATTGTGCATGAATGATGTAGAAGACTGAACGTACCTTCAGAGTACACCATGATGCCGTCATATTTACGCCGATCTCAAGAAGGTAAGGACAAGTGGAAAGTGGTCAGAATAGTAAGTTTCTTGCATATGTACAGAAATGTGAATGTGGTCCACATTTGACCAGACATGGTCAATGATTGAACCACTGTCATGCGTGGATGAAGTGACAATCATCCTGAACCTGCAAAGCTCCAAGAACTGTAAACATTCGGGAATCCCATCCACAACATTAATGTTGAAATCACCCACGATGACGAGGGGAAATGTGCCACTTGCAAAATTTGTCAAAAAGTCCAACATTGCATGTGGAAGGGTTGACGGCGAATGATACAGTGCACAAAATTGGATGCATGTAGTGCAGTCAATGTATTCACACCATGTTATTGCTTCAAAGCCGTTACCATTATGATTTGTGACATGAGAGTGCCTCAAACCTGCAACCAGAAGACCTCCAGCTGAACCGTTGGATAATGTTGCATTTTTTCCATAAAACGTGCCATATTGTACATGTTGTGTGTCGTGATGATGTGTTTCAGTCAGGATGATGGTGTTTGCATCCTCCAGTTCACAACGAGCCAAGAGATTATGTACATGTTTCTTCATACTGCGAATATTGTGATAGTAGACACAAAATGAGGATGGAGTGCACAATGAACGAAGGCTACGAAGAGTGGGGACAAATGTCTTCTGCCTCAGACGCTCCATCTCTGCAACAACCTTGGAGGAGACACTGATGTCGCGCTCATTGTATTCAAGCAAATGTATGAAACGCGCATCAGAAAATCGACTCAGCGCAACATAGTACATATGGTCTGGTGCAAATGTTGTTGGATCAACCAGTGCTTCTTCATGAAAAGTACAACCCTGTGCTTTGTGCACTGTGATCGCATTCGCATGAGCCAAGGGAAACTGTCTACGAGACATTTCCAGGCTGTCATTGTCTTTCACTGGAAAGGTTTTCTCAACGCGCTTAATGGGAGTCCAAGTAGCATCCACACTTTCTTCTGACATTAGCTTACGAAACTTCTCACGCTGCTTTCGTCCAACGCGTTCGTTTGGAAATTGCACCCAGAAGGTAAGAACCTCGTTCTTAATCAGTGAAGCATGACGAAGGATGCCAGTGGCACCATTCACCAGCCCATCATTCGTGTCCACGTTGAGTATCACTTGAACACGGCAACCTATGTACAGGTGCAGAGTCTTGGCTAAGTTTGCCGTGTACCGTCTGTCATCACCTGCCTCATCGAGCGGCCAATTTCCACGAAAGCCACAACCATGCGAGATGCAGGCATCCCATGCTTGGCATACAAATTTGTCCGTGCGTGCAGAGTGGAACAAACGCAGATTATGTGCATTGACCTTGTCATTCATTGTGAACAAGTGCAACGTGTCAAGGATGTCCGTTTCCTTGGTCCTATTGACAATCAATGACCGGAAAAATTCATGATCATCAACAGTGCACACGTTCTCTCGCAAATGATTCAGGCGATCAGCAAAGCTATTGTCATGCTGTCGCATGACCGTCTTCAATTCGTACATACAAAAATCAGCCCATGGGAAAAATGTTTGTGCACATGGTGCCGTAGGAGTTGCGAGGATATCAACATACGGTTCAAATGGATATCCATCCAAAACTGGTTTCAACTGAAACAAATCGCCAACAAGCAACATATGTACACCACCAAATGGCATATCAACACCTTTCACCTCTCGCAAACGACGGTCCAAAAAGTGCATGATTCGGCGGCCAACCATTGAAACTTCGTCCACTATGACAAACTGTACACGCCCTAGTTCACACCCAAGCACATGTCGAGACTCAGACGACAAGGGGAGGTATCCACCTTTTTGTGTACTAAGCTTCAGCGCATGATGAATGGTGAAGCCATCGACATTGTACGCAGCAACACCAGTTGGAGCAAGTTTCAAAACTTTCAGTAGTGTGTGGTCAGAATTTGGTGCTGCATTGTACATGCGTAGCAAGCGTTCATATAATGCATGTACGATAGTTGACTTACCCACACCAGCATCCCCAGACAAGAATACATGAACCACTCCTGTTGCTTTACGTACCTGGTGCATGATGTCATCCACGAAGATGCGCTGTTCAACGTTCAACCTTGAGTTCATGTCAAAGAAGATCTCATCAGCCACTGCTTTGTCCGCAAACATATGTCGTCCAACATGTTCGTACCTTACACCGATACCGTCATCCACATTGTCCATCCTACCATTCTGGTTGTTGTCATCTTCAATCTGGTCATGAACAGAACGTACCTCTGCCTCAAAATCACGTAGGACTTGTTCCCACTTTGACGATCTAGGAGAATACTCCTCAATCTTCTTCTTTATCACATCTTCAAAACGTGCATACGGCTCTTTCAAAAATTCCATTGTCAATTCGCTCTCTCTGCGAAAGGGAACAAAAAGAAACACTTTCTCGCGCTTGTAGTCGTAATCATCTCGATCACTACAATAGTTCACAAATCGCACTATCTTACATACCTTTCGCAGGCGATAGTGCATACTTGAATCATGTGTCATGACATGACCTTGTGTAGCATGTACAGTCCGATCCGCGATATCACAATTATCCTCGGCACACACGTCTCCTTCATCCACAAATTCTTCCTCTTTCTCATTGCATTCCATATGTTCATCGTTATGTGGCTTCACCTTCTTGTAGTTGTACTTTGACAAGAGATCCGCCAAACACACGTTTTCGAACTCGACCGGTCGTCTCTCATATTGAGAGACTGCAGCGTACGGAATGAACACATCTTCAGATGATGGGTCCAACTTGTCCAAGTCTTTCTTTGTCTTCACCAACAACAGCCTTTTTTCACGAGGGCTAGTGTTGATGAACACAAATGACCGACTTGAGAAACGTAAGGGCATTCCTGTCATCAAAGTTACGGCTTCTTGCGCACTCACCTCCTGATCATGGATAAGGGTATTGCCAACTTTCCTGTTTAGCGATTGAACGTTGTCAGTGCACTCCTGTTTCCGCAATGTCTCCATCACAGCTTTCAATGTGCGACTCATGATCCTATTCCCTTTACACATGTATGACACAATATATGATGCCACATCGTAGGGATGAATGCACATTTGTATGTCCATGTTTGCCTGCCACAACTTTAGGACAGTGGGATTGAAGGGATTCACATTCTGATGCATCGGCATGCGCTTGTACATAAGAGTTGATCTCTTCAAAGAAGAACGTACAACTCGTATGTACTCAACTTCCGACAATTCACACAACACCAAAAAGTCCTCAAACTCGATGTCAGTGGTGATCGTCTTCAGCATGGCTACCATTTTTGCATACTTTTCCTTGTAGTGGGTCCGTTCCGCAGAAGACGTAGATTCATCAAGGGGAAGTAAGATAGTCGAGGAAGGGAAAGGTGGTTTCGGAAAGCCAAAAGCACACGTTCTCAACCCTTTTTGTTTGCGACAACGCCAAGTACAATTGTGAGCCTGCAATCCTTGTAAGTTGGCAGGCAACTCGTCAATGTTTGTGGACACATACTTTTCTACAAACTGTATCACTTCATCACACCCGTCTTCCTCCACATCTGGAGCGTCTTTCACCCACAACAACACGTGACAATGTGGACTGCCACGATGCTGAAACTCTACAACACCAAAATAGTCCTCAACAAACCCAAGAGGACCATCCGCAGTTGCTACAACATTCTTGAGAAAACTTCGACGACGATGATGAAAGTATCGTGATGGTATAACTGGGTCATCTGCAACAAGTTTGGTTTACTGTTGAAAAGAAAGTCTATCGATGGCATCCTTGGTCAGACTATTACCACCGATCATAGACAAGAGACCAAGCAGCTCTGGCCATCGACTGTCTGCCATGCTGAGAGAAAAGTAGAACGTAGGATTTTTCTTCTTCTGTCTCAATAATGCAAACAAGTCCTTCTTGTTATCATCCCAATAGGCAATCGTGCCTCGCATTCGCTTGAACTCATTGAAAATCAAGTTGTTCTCCAACAACTGTGCTCTACTGTCCTCATTCCGAAGATCACCAACTGTGATTTTCTTGTGCATCATCTGTCTTGCATGGAGAGACATGATATCTCGAACTGTCAGCATCTGACAAACATAAAACTTGAAAAAAATGTTATCAACGCGAGATGCAAACCTTCTGTCACGGTGAAACAACTCCCACTTTACAACCTTCCTGTATGGTACTGGACAGTGCGCTTTTGGTCCACTGAAATTCAAGACAACATGTCCACGCCTTCTCATCCCCCCAAACAGGGATGGAAAACATAATTCCTCGATATCATTCCGGAACAGGATGTGAGTTGGTGTTTTGCCCTCAAATGGAGCTGTAATGACATGACCCTCTGACAAGTGCTGAAACACAGCATGCCTGAAGCACATTGTCTGCTCAATGTGCCCGTCCTCAAAAACTGAGAAGCACTCGTCTATGTTCTCCATAGAAGAAGACCCGTCAGGCTTCATCTTCTCTATTTCGACCTCACGTTGGACAAGCTGTCCCAATTCCGTAACAAGGCCATCAACCTGAGCATTGGACAACGTGATTCCTAACTCGGCATACATAGGAGATTTCTCGATCAACCACNGTCTCTGACATGGACAAACAACGTGGCAACTCAGTCATCATTTCGAGAACATCCAATGCTACAGTGGTCACACCTCCCCGTAAACCTCTTTGACGTCCGTGATTCAGCAAAACAATGTTCATAAAGGGAACAAACGGACAAACCAATCGTTCTTCCAAGGGCGTAAGGCATGAAAGCTCTGGGGGAATGTCATGCATGCCAAATGTGCGAACATCAGCAAATGAAGACACCACACCATGTTTGAATGCTTGAAAACAACCCACGCATAACAATTGATCGGCGGTATGTCCACACTTCATCATTGACAAAAAACATAGCATGTTGCACATGGAACAAGGAGTTGTCTGCCCATCCAGAATTTCTTTCAAATAGACCTCAACATTTTATCTCCGCCCCACCGTCTTCACCACACTACTTGCACACTTCTTCACCAGTTTGTGGAAGACATCATTCACAATCACCTCACCATCACAAACAAACAAATGACAAAACTCAGGAAAGTTTGACCGCTGACGAAACATGACTCCCTCCTCTTGAAACATCAAGTACTCGCGGACGACCGCTGCAGACACTTTGCTGAAAAACCCATACTGTGCACGGTGACCAACTTGACAGCGGTATTTCACGTCACGCTTTGAGCGTGTCTCGTACACTCCGACAAGTTTTGATGGCAAGGCATCAGCACACGAACTATACCTTCTCTGAACCTCCTCTTCAATCTCACAGAACATATGCTCACCGGGCGTGTACCGACGATGTTTATGCATTTGCTCACCTTCCACCGCAATACGATCTACACCAGAAGAGCCAGTCAGAGGACCTTCGACCCCCGTTCGTGCAAGTGACTGATTCTCATCCATGACTTGACTCAGCAGAGTTGAGAAACGACCACGACTAACGCTTTGCACCAAGTTACTAGAACCAGGAGCACTTGCTGCAACACATGGTGAACCCAACCCAGGACCCTCTTTCTTCATACCCTTGCCCTGTACATCATCGCCACTGCCTCTTGTGTCCAAGGCAATGACATCAGAATTACCATCACAGGACGATTCGTTCACCTGATGAAACTCCCTCCGCAAAAAAGATTGAGGTCTGACTGATCCACCATACAACGTTCCCCCAAAACTGTCGTGCAACACGTCAAAGTGAACGCCCGAATACTTCAAATGACCACAAGGTGCAAAAATGCCAATACAAAAGAAATCCATGTGAAAGATGGAACAGTCTGTGCCCCACACAAAAAATGTACGGCCGAACAAGAGAGCTGCGACCATCAGCTCTCCAAAAGAACCCCAGGTACCAACAGTACACATGTAATTACCATACGCCAAAGCAGATTCAAATACACGACCATGACCATTTTCTGAAGAATCGCGAAAAGCTTCAAATTTGGTACAGACATAGGAAGTAAGAGCCATCCTAATGTCGACATGCTTACATTCATCATCATGAATTATGGTGGCTAGAGCGCGGAACAAACAATTGCCATCTCCTACAATGTTGCGTTCTTCCATGACCCGAGGCAGAGAAAACCGATCGGACCGCAAAGCAGACATTGACAATGGCTCCAGAAGCCAATGTACACCATGTGCAATTGAACACATGTGCGTTTGTCCACTTCGGACAGTTTCAGAGCAATCTGCGTCTGAAGCCTCGAAAAAAAGTTGCGGAAAAAGCAAGCAGGAACACTGATGAACAGATGAAGGCAAAAACTTTTTACACACCAGAGGAGACAACACCGCTCTGTACACAACACCTGGGCCCGACTCCCATGGCAAAAGGGCGTCAAAATGGCAGTCACCACACAACACATGAAACAACGCTGTGTTCAAATGTTGCATCCCTGCAACAAACATCAGCATGCTTTCGTTACACCATATAAAAATGCAGCATTGTTCCATCTCGCAAAACAGCAAAATCTCAGTGACGCCACCCCACAGACCACATTGTTCAATGTAACGCTTGTACGAGATGTTGGTCATGTCAGGAATGCTTTCCTGGCGTGCCCTGAACTGCCTTAGTGTGCACGGCTTCTTAGTGCAAAGAGACTTCCAAGGGAGGTGTGTGCTTTGGGTCGCCACAACACCAAGTGCAGAATTCTGGCAGAATGCAGGTTGCGGAAACTGAGAGAGGCTGCGAATCATTAATCGTTAGTTATTTTGGTGAGATTACATCAGATTCTTATAGCCTGTGATCTAAGCTTTCCAACGCATCCAAGCACGCCCAAAACGGAGCAGTATAGCCCCTGCTACGCCCATCCAAGCAACCCTTGGTGGAGTCGCCTTTGGCTGCCGCCGATGTGAGTCGTCTCCGACACGAGCCGACGACGGCTCGAAGCGCCTTTCTTTCATTGACAAGTCAAAGGGCGGCTCAACCTGGTCCAGGGGACCTCCCTGGTTGCTTCCTCTAGGGCCTTGGGGTCTATGGAGCCAGTTGGAGCTGAACACGGACCACCGGCGGTGGAGTATCCCGTCACCCCGGACGGGTACCAGATTCCACCCGCCTCACCACCC
>SZWC01017406.1:21463-45237 GCA_023375785.1 Penium margaritaceum
CACACACACACACACACACACACACACACACATACCGTACCAACTGTGGTACGAACGTCGCGCCGATCTCCGGTTCGCACGCGTGTGGGGTCCCTTGCCTGCATTCAGTTCACACCAGAACAGCAAGGGTCTAAATTCTCCCCTAGAGGCCGCATCTGTGTGTTTGTAGGCGTAGCTACACGCTCCAAGGCCTGGCGGTTTTGGGACCCCAGTTGGCGGCGCATTGTCGAGTCTCGAGCTGCACTATTCTTTGTGCGCCTCTCCTTCAGAGATCTGCCCACCGAGCGCACCCCGCAGTCGCATTCCCTTGGGTGCGGTAGGATTCCACGCGCAGGGGAGGGTGGGCTGACCAATGGTGCTGTCCCGGCCAGCCTGGGCGCTACGAGCCTGTTCCACCCACCAGCAAACTCGCCGGTTTCGTCTACGCCGCCTGCAGTGACCGCGTCGCCTGTCCTACCTGCATCCACCGGTCTGCCAGCATCTCGTACAATACGGGGATCTTTGTCACCGGTCGCGTCCCAAATGCTACACCTGTCCCCAGCACCTGCATCACCAGTAGAGTCACCCGTGTCTTTTGTGTCGCCTGCACCACCTGCGCACGCTGCGTCACCAGTCACGTCGCCTGCGTTGTCCTCACCCTTTGTCTGCCCAGTCGACGTGCCAGCTTCACCTGGCACATTACCAGTCATGTTCGTGTCTGATGAGTGTCCACCACCTGTCCCAGTTGTATTGTCGCCGGAACCATACCGTTGAGGTGAGGGTGGATGCCTCCGCCGGCGTCCTACTCGCAGCGTGCGTAGCATCGACCTTGGCATGAGGGCCTTGGGCCTCAGTGTGCAGGGGCTCACTGAAGTCCACCCCGGCTGCGATATAGGCCACGCTCTCCTTGCTCACAAGCGTCAACTTGTGGCAGACTCTACAGAGTCCACAGTTACTGTTGGCCCCCCATCTTCGGCCTATGCTTCAGCCATGCGAGGGGGAGATGCTGCGGCCCCTGATCCTAGTGTGGTGGGGGTGACGCCAGAACCCAACACGCTACGTCAGGCTCTAGCTGGACCCGACCCAACACTGTGGCGCGCAGCATGCGAGGCTGAGCTGGCGGCTATCAAAGAACATGGGGTTCATGATCTTGTGGACCTGCCGCCCGGACGAAAGGCATTCCAGGCCAAGTGGGTCTTGCGTAAGAAGCTGAAGCTGGAAAAAACAATTGATCGCTGCAAAGCACAGGTGACAACGAAAGGATTCTCTCAGGTGGAGGGGATTGACTTCACTGAGACCTTCGAACCAGTTGGACGCATGACCACGACCTTGGGCTTGCTATCCCAGGTGGCTCAGCACAAATGGGAACTCCACCAGATGGACGTCAACAACGCGTTCCTACATGAAGAGCTAGAATAAGAGATCTACATGGTCCATCCACCAGGGTTCAAGGATGACAGCGGCTGCATGTACTGGCTGCGGAAGGCGTTGTACGGCCTGAAGTAGTCGCCTCGATGCTGGAACAAGGAGATCACCGGCACACTCCTACGAGCGGGCTATGTTCAGAGTGCTGCGGACCCGTCGCTTTTCTTGTCCCAGACCACTGCGACCTTTGCAACCATCTTGGTCTATGTCGATGACCTTTTGATCACCTCGCCTGACTTAAAGGCTGTCGAGGCAGCCAAGGGCGTGATACATTCGACGTACAAAATGAAAGATCTGGGAGAGGCCGCCGTCTTCCTAGGAATGCAGATTGTTTGTGATCGCGCTCGTCGGATGCTCTTGATCCATCAGGAGCGATATGTCCTCACTCTGGGGGAGCGTTCTGCCAAGCTGCTCAGCGACGTGTGCAGGGCGACCACTCTGATCACCCCAGATGGACAGGATGCTCAGAAGGTCGATGATCCAGCAAAGCTGGGAGAGCCGTTTGACATGACCCTGTACTTGCAAGTCATTGGCTCACTCATGTACCTGGCCACGACGACACAGCCGGACATCGCCTTAACAGTCAACCTGCTTGCACAGTTCTCACAGGCGCCGCGCAGACGGATCCTTGAGGCCGCAGTCCAATGCATGCGATACATCATCTCCACTGCCCGCATGGGACTTCACTACCGAGGGCAGGCCTTAGTGGTCCTTGTCCGATACAGAGACAGTGACTAGGTGTGGAGTCCGGATGACAAGAGTCGTACTGGCTACATATTCCTCATTGGGGGAAGAGTCGTCTCGTGGCGGAGTGGCAAGCAGGGATGCATCGCTTGCAGCACTACAACAGCAGAGTACGTGGCTCTTGGCGCTTGCGTGACCGAGAGTATGTGGTTGGTGCATCTGTTACGTGAGTCAGGTCAGTCCATGCCCCCCGTTGTGCTTCGGCGTGACAACTAGAGCGCTAAGGCCATCACACAGAACTCTGGTGTGTTCCATGCATGCACAAAGCACATTAATGTTGAGTACCACTACGCCCGGAAACTGGTGGATCGAGGTGAAATTCAAGTCGTGTGGGTTAGCACTAACTCTCAGCGTGCTGATTTTCTAACCAAGGCCATAAGCCGTACGAAGTTTCTAGCGGCTACTCGTACCCTGCCTATACTATGGACTGAACTCTGCCTTTGAGCTGTATTCGTGACCGTTTTTCTATCGTTGCTCTTGTGCTGTCGTTCGTGTCAGTGCTGCTAAGTGGGTGGACCTGTTCGCCGTGTGCTCATTGGGGAGTGATGTTATAAACTGAGTATGACCTCTCGGCTCACGTCCTTTGCCATGCAGACTCCTGATGAGGCGAAGGTTCCGAAAGCCTAGGGGAGCAGACACGAGTCCGCCGAGCAACCACAGGTTGCACTCCAGCCGCCGTCACATGTGCTGGCTTCTCTCCTGAAGCGCACATACCTTGGTCAAACACAGTCGACTTTGGTACCAATATGTGTTTTGAACTTCAGTGGATTTGTGACATAGTTTTGTCCTGTTTGTGAAACGGTGGTAGTTTGAACTAGCATAGTTTAGACCTAAAATTCAGGTTTGGACTATCGTGGGTTTGTGGAACTTGAGGGGGGTTTACCCCTTGCACTTTGAGTGGGTACTGGTGAGCCCCACGTCACCGGCCGACGGGTGGGCTCGGATAGCGAGCTCCACCCGCCACCCACACTCACTCGCACTTCTCACTCTCACGTTCCACTCACTCCACTGTTTTGACCGCCGTTGGTTCCGTTCAAACCACAGTGTTGAGGTGCACGTGGTCACGTGATGGAAGTGAGCCGAGACATTCCTGTTTCTCTCCGAGGTCTCGGTAGTCCTTAAGTCTGATGACATGGAATACCATATGAACTTGCATGGTTTCGGGGAGTTTGAGTCGTGCAACCACAGAGGTCTGCATGTGCTTGATCTTAAATGGTCCCAACCATCGGGGTTTGAGCTTCAAACAGTCGGATCCAGGGAGCTTGATGTTTGACTAAGGAGTATTTTGTAGCCAGCGGTAAAGATGTCGTTGCTGCGATGTCGGTCAGCTGCTCGCTTCATCGTTGCTTGCGTCTTTCCGAGGGTTTGCCGTGTTTCCTCCTAGACAGTGGTGTGGTCTCGGCGTTGAGCGTTGACCACGAGAATGTTCCTGCGGCTTTGTAGTCGGGCTCGTGCAGCGTGAAGCCTGCCATACACAACTTCACATGGGGTTTTTCCTATTGCGGTCGAGACCGTCAGATTGTATGCGATTTTGACAGCCGGGATGTTTTGTGCCCAATCCGTCCCATGAGGTTTGCATAATGTTTGGAGCTTCTGATTTGTCTGATGGGTTTGACCGTGGCTTTGAGGATGGAACACCGTTGAATCTTGAATAATGTTGTAGTAGCGAGTCATCAGTTCGTGCCAAAAACGGCTGGTGAATCGACTGTCTCTGTTGCTTTTGATGGTTCTCGGTACGCCGTGTAGCGGCACGATGTTGTCTTGAAACAACCGTGCTCTTCCCTTGGCAATAACGGTGGTCGTTCTTGGGATGAAGTGGGACATTTTAGAAAAACATGTCGATGACGAGAAGGATGGTGTCATATCCTTCAAGTGTGACTGGTAATCCAGTAACGAAGTTCATGGAGATGTCTGCCCATGGTTCCATCAGAACAGGGAGCGACTACAGAAGTCCGGGTGGCCTCATGCGACGATATTTCTGTCCCAGAAATATGTAGTGGGTTTTGCAGAACTTGGCCATGTCGGATTGCACCTTATCCCACCAATATTCTTTCGCCAGCTTCTTCAGCGTCTTGCCCTCTCCAAAGTGTCCACCTAGACCGGTGTTGTGGCATTCTTCAAGCAGCATACGGCGAAGTTCGTCGTTTGGCGGAACGACCACCTGGCAAGTGAAGCGTCGCTGCCAATAGAGTGCGTGGAACCAGAATTTTGTTTCATCATATCCGCCGTGCTGGTCGTAGCCTCGTGCAAGCAATCGCTCGAGGTATGGGTCTCGTTGTAGTCGTAGGGTTGCCACGTCGGTCATTATATCTGGTCGGCGGCTTAGTGTTTCTGTCGGATTGGTTTTGCCTGGCCGGTACTCGATTCTTTAGTCGAACCTAAATTCAAGGAATTCAATCCATTGGGTTTGATTTTGATTGATATTCGGCTGCGTCTTTGGAAACTTCAACGCATGGTGGTCAGTGCGCATGATGCATTGGCCACACTCCAGGTAGCATCGCCACGTCTTGAACGCGGACACGACCGCCAGCATCTCCTTTTTGTGGACCACTTAGTTCAGTTCCAGTCCTCGCAGTTTTTGAGACATGTAGGCGACTGATTGTTCACTGTTGCCATGGTATTGCAAGAGAAGTATTCCAGTGGCTCAATCTGATGCATCTTTAGCCATGTCATAGTCGGCCGTTGGATTGGCTAATCAGCGACTACTGGCACTTTTTTGGGTCCGCGGCGATCAGTCCGCCATTGATGTGCGACCCAAAAACTCGATCAAACAACGGCCGAAGTTTCATTTTGATAGTTTCACAAAAAGCTTCCCTCTTTGTAAACCTTTGAGAACTTTTTGAAGATTTTCATTGTGCTCCTCCGGGTTACGACTGTACACAAGAATGTTGTCACGGTATACCACAAAAGAATCGTCAAGGTAAGCACGAAAAATGTTGTTCATTGCTGCCATAAACGTTGTTGGGGCATTTGATAGTCCAAACAGCATGAACGTGAACTCTAAGTGCCTGTAGCGAGTTCGGAACACTGTCTTTTCGATGTCGGCGATTGCCAAGCGTATCCGGTGATATCTAGTGCGAAAGTCAATTTTGCTGAAAATTCGGGCCCCTTGGAGTTGGTGGAAAATGTCATTAGCTTGGGGAAGAGGGAAGCAGTTCTTGATGGTAGCGTCATTCAATGCTCGTAGAATCTACGCACATCCGCATCTTACCAGTTTTATTTTACATGAGTAGTACTAGTGCAGTGTAAGGTGACGTGGATGGGTAGATGAATCATTGACCGAGCATCTCGTTGAGCTTTTTTTCAGCTTGATCAGCTCTTGATCACTTATCCTATAGGCCCCTCGGACGGTAGGTCTGCTGCCTGGCTTCAGTTTGATACGATGGTCGATGTCTCGCTGAGGAGGTAAAGTTTTCGCGAATTCGTCGGGGAATACGTTTGCGAACTCCTAGATGAGGGGTGCAAACTCTTCGGGTACCATCGCAGACTTTGTTAGGGCCGATTAGGCTGATGAGGCCAATGATGAGTCAACTGCTGCCACTTCTGCTCCTCCCATTGGATGGAGATGTATGAGCCACGCACGAGCTCCTCGTCGTAGACGATGCTTGGCCACGTTGAGTGGTATCGGCTGCACCCGGTTGTCACTTTTTGGCTTCCGTAGCTTCCTTTGCAGCTTCTACCTCTCCTACTTCCGCTATCGGCTTCCGTCATGCTTGTGGAAGTTTTCGTCTGTCACCATCAATCTCCACGTAGACGTTGCTGATGTTCCAATCAACTTGTGGATTGTGGCAATATAGGGAATAACATCAAAGGATGATTTTCAGATTGCTCATTGGACAAGACCTCCAGACAGCTACAACCCGAAGATCTCCCACTTGTAGTCATAGTGGTCCTCGGAGCCTGTGTATCTCCATTCTCCCATCGATATTTTTTCCTTCAAACACTGCTAGTTTGGTCTGTAAACCCAGCTTGCGAACCATGTTGTTGCTTACGAAGCTGTGTGAAGCTCCTCCATCCAATGGTGCTGGTACTATTCTGCGACTTCTACATCCTTGAGGTTGAACTTTTACCAGTATCGCCAGTTGTTTGCCCTCGTACCCCTTGTCAAACGTTTCAATCTCAGAAACCCTCTGAGGTGATGTTAGCCGTTCACATGGGCGATCGTTTGGTGCAGATTGCTCCTCACTGACAAGTGTTGTTCCTTTTAAACCTACCCTTTGGCGTTTTCCTACTCACTATTCTGCGACTTTCCCCCCCCTTTTGGCGTGCTGCGTGCTCCGACAATTGTGAGCGATGTGCCCAACTTCACCGCAGTTGTAGCAGGTTTGTGTGTCTCTGTGGTTGACGGCGTCCACTTCCATCAGATTCAAGGAGTCTGCCGACTAATTTTTTCCATTTCATGATGATTGTGGTTAGTAGGTCGCCAACCGTAGGATTTCTGGATTCGAGCGTTGTAATCGGCACCGTCAATCCTTTTTGCTACTACAATCATCCGCAGCAAGTCATTCTGGATGCCAAAGATATTGCTTGCTTGCCCAATATCTCATTTGAGGCCATTGTTGTAGTGCAAACAGAGCTTGTTGGGGGCGATGTCCGCTCTTGTCATGATTTCACAAAAACTTTGCGTACACTCTGCCATGCTGGACTGTTGACGTAGACATTGGAGCTTGTACTGTGCGTCAGAATATTTGCTCATTCGGCCAAAGCGTGCAAGCATCGCTCGCAAAAAATCATTCTAGTCGGTTGGTGGCGTCAGCGCGTTTTGCCACTATGGGTTGATCTGCTCCAGGGGTAGAACGCTTGCGGTCGGTGATGTGAGATGGGCATCGTGAGCCGTCAATGATGCTTTGCCAATCTCCTGCTGTCGTTGGATGTTCTTTAGATCGGATCACCAACTGAACATCGTGCCATGCAAAAGCATGGCCACAAGGTCAATTTTCTTTTCATCGTCGTTGACCCCAGCAGCAACGAAGTACACCTCTAAACTTGTCAGCCACATCCAAACCATTGGTCCTTTTGATTTTGGGGAATCAAAGAGTTCACGTAGAGTGAGAAAAATGTTGGGTTTGCTCGAGAGTTGGGAATTTCTCTTGACAAGTACTACTTCTTGCGTGCTTACGTTGCAAAGAGCCTCCAGTATGAAGTTGAGTTGCTTGAGTAGGTGGTTGTTGATTCCCTCGAGTGAAAAAATCTTGTTTGCCAGTTTCTCGTTGATCCGTGCCAGTCGTCCAATGCCACTTGTTGTCCCTGCTATCGCTTCAGGCTTTGCATACATCGGCACATTATGCTCCTCCATTGTCCAAGTCGTTGTCAAAGGTGCGCTGTTGGTTGTTGGTTGCACTCGCTCCCCTCACGTCGTGGTCACGAAGTATGCGAAATCTTGACGTGCAATATGCATTGACGGCTTGTGCAAGGTAGTCCTCCAAATGAGTAAAGTAGCCATATGCCTCCCCACCACCCCTACGCTCTGATACCAAGTGTTGCACCAAACGTTGCGTAGATGGTGAACACGTAGGAGTTGCAAGGAAAGACATGAGTTAGAATTGGGACACTTGAGAAATTTATGATTTGCGGCAAGTGTACTTTGATGGCAAGTGTCGAAATGATTGAACACATATATACAAGTGTTGAGTTACAAATGAAGCATGGTCGAGGTCGTTGAGTCGAATGTCAAGCAACGCGTGCGGAGTTGCATCTTAAGTGGTCAGATTAAAGAAGGTCCGTTGAGAAGTCGGGGGTCTTCAATAATCGACGGTGAAGATGCGTGACGCATCTTTATAAATCCAGATTTGTCATGACGCGTCAAGAAGTCGACTGAAAGGTTGTGGCACTTCTGTTCGTAGGTTCGCAAGTGTGGTCAAAGCTGCGAGAAGGTCCGAGAATATCCACTGAGGGCTGGGTAGATGGCCAACTTTCCCTCACCTGTCGGAGTGAATATCGTGGTTCTCGTGACGCGATGGGTTGTTTGTGTGATAACAGAAATTCCCACTTGAAACGATTAGGGACTCCTGTATGTTTGGTACGTAACATCATGATCGGCAACAATAGTTACCGATTGAGCAAACCAAATGGGGTGATGTGTCATCCTCTGTGTGGAAAACATTCCAATTTAGCGATTAGCCTTTTCTCTCTTCTAATTCTACTCACACATCCCCATTCGCGGATTTGGGGCTTTCTATGTCTTCCTGTGCGTAAACATAAGATCCTACATCCATCAATGAAGGTTTGAAAGCAATACTTTTGAGAATAAAAGGCTAATCAAGCACGATCATGAAATGCCTTCATGAAAGATGTCTATCAGAGAAGAAAATCCACTTCAATCCATGCAAATCACTTGCAAATCCCGCCCAGAAATAGATTCCTGTTTTGGGGTTTTTTTTTCACCCAGGCTCCTGTTGGGCCACGTAGTAGCAGAGCGTAGCAGGTTCCCTTTCAACGCATGGGATATTTTGGAACCCCTATTCAAACCTTTTGTTAACCTTTCTTCTAGAAGTCACAAACGCCTCTATATAGAAGTTTGTGACTTTTCTTCGATGTTTTTCAACGTCCACATGTTGATGTTGGATACCATGCAGCGTCGACATAATCTGTGGTTTTGGATGAAACGTGATTTTTGTATGCTCGTTGGATATGGCGTTATCATTGTGCAACAAGTTTTTGAAAGTGGATATGGCGCACCAGTTGTGAACAGCGTGGATAGCTCATGTTTACCGAGAATCTTGTGGATGTATGGTCACTCCCCTGATTTCTCAGCGTAGACTACATTCTTCCCATGTCAGTCGCAAGAGCAGTCATGCCATTCCTAAGTCAAGACCCGGCGCCTCAACCTCAAGCCATTATTTCCCACAGACAGTGGAAAATCCATTTAACCCTCACACTATAGAGTAAGAAGTCCCCAATTTCCTTTTAACCTGCGAACCCTCCTTTGCATTTGAACATAAGCAACCATCACCCTCTCAGCCGAAGCTTAAACTTTGGAATGAAAATACAAAGAACAGTGGTGTAACAAAAGCTCTCTCCACATGGCTCAAACATGAGTCCCTAGCATAGGGGCAGCGGATTGGATGACTCGAGGGTCAAAGGCCCTCAAGTATTGCGGTTTTGGTCCAATGAGCCAAGCTTCCTGTCCTTTTGGTGTATTTGGTATGAAAGCTCCAGGGTTTGAAACCCACGTGTTGACGCCGAGGACAACTCATTCCTATGTGGGGAGGCAAAGCCCGCTCTCCTTGGCTCGAACGTGGGTCCCTGGCCTGCAGAAAACGGATGGGGTGACTTGAGGTTTCAAGGCCTTCAAGCACCACAGATTTGGCCTCGTGAGCCAGGCTTCCTGCCCATTTTCTACAGGTAGCTTTCGTTCAAATCAGCATGAACGTCACATTGCATGCAGTTGTTACATGCTCACTTTTTCAATCTCGTTCTGAAATGTCACAAATCATACATCTCATAAGTACCTAGAGTCCCTTAGCTCCACAAGTGGATGTGTATCCCCTTACACCATGCCTTCCAGTTTTGTACACCAAGTGACCATGGGAAATTTCACCAATGACCCCGCCCTCTCGACATTTGTTCCCAAAGGTTTTTGACAACGTTGGCCATGATAGACAACGTTCTATCGCGGCCAACGTTCTATCCTTGCAGAAACCATGTTAACATTCAGATATCATTCATGGGTGTCTAGCACCATGGAGAAGTTGTTTGAATGATATCTGAATGTTAACATGGTTCTGAAGGTCTCGTTCCCAAAGGTTTTTGACAACGTTGGCCACAATAGAAGTTAGAACAACATTGTATGTGTTTGAGAGAGTTGAACCACAAGGATACAGCATCATACATGTTCTAGAGGCTTCATTAACAGTCCAATGTGGCAAAGTACACGTTGCGATTTTGTGGGTTGGGCCATGAAGTCGCAAAACACTAGTTATCTCAATTTTCATTGCAACAATGACATCAAGTGCTACATCTAGAATGAAATGACACTGTCTGCATCCAACAAAACCTTGCATAAATGATCCGAGTATTTGACCGGACTGGTAGATGTAAACTACAGCCTTTGAATGCACAAATCCAGCAGTTGGTGACCCAAGACAACATTTCACATTGTGGTCACAAGAATTCAGAATCAATGGAAACCGTGACTTTGATGCGGATAAACTTCTTCAACATGTAGGACCAACAGTAGTACCGGACCTACAAGAAATCAGGACATATCTTGGGGGACTATCATAAGGCCAGCAATGAGTCAAAAGAGGAGGAGTGGAATAGAACATAGAGAATTCCATGAATGGAAGAGGGCAAGAGTAGACAATGAGACTCCAATCCGGTGAGAAGAATCTACATCAACAGATCGCCCATCTGAACGGATCATGAGGCTGCATACAAGGATTTTCACGATGACATGGTTTGACAAGGGTTGCGCATACAACCAACCTGAGACATTTCTAAGGGTACAACAAAGGGGTTGGAAAAGTCACAAAACGGTACCAACACCACTAGATAAGGGTTTCGTTATGGTTATACAAATGAAAACATTGGTTGAAATATGCATTTAAAGACCAAAACAAAGTGTTATTAGAGAAAAACATTGACAAATGGTTGTGAATCCATCAAATCTTATAACCAGTTTGACCGAAACTTTTTCTATTACAAGATGAAGGGGTCTAGGTATCTTCTTGAATTGTTTACCACAAAATCATCCTTGGTTACTATTTCATATACTAGCACAAAATTCTAGTGGAATAAATCACCAGAGTGGACTGCACCAACATGAATGGAAAAGTTTTACACATGCCTCTCATTGAGTGAGCAAGATGGAACGGTGGTCACGGGAAGTAACAGAAGCAAAAGCAATAGAGTATGGTGTAGCAATCGCAAGCCACCAACACACCATAGCAATATCACTTGATGTTGCAAAAGATTACTTACACCAAAGAGCTCATGCATAACTGTTCCGCATGGAATCAGGGAAAGACGGCAAGATTGCGACAGCTAACGAAGTAGATTTACCAGCCTCATTGACCTCAAAATCAAAAAGATATGAAACTACACAAGAGGAGTTTGTATCAGTAGTCCAGGAGTTCAAAGGAGCATTCCCTGATGAACTTCCCCATGAGCTTGCTGCTCACTGTATCGTCAAACACTATATTGAAATGAAACCAGGCAGCAACTGATAGTCAAAGGGACCTATTAGATGGTCAAACACAAGTTGAACAAGCCAAAACATAAACTTGATAAGATGCTTGGATGAGGCTCTGTTGCATCTATCTACTTCATCCTACATAGCCCACCCGTTTATCATCTAAAAGAATACAGGTGATGCATGAATGTGTGTGGACTAGTGAGAGCTGATCAACACTTCCATGAAGGACTTCTACCCTCTTTCACATGTAGATGGACTCCTCGACCAGCTCCAAAGAGAAATGTTTCTCACGAATGATAACCTATAAGTGGTGATCACCAGATTTGCACACATGGGGAAGACGACATTCCACACCCGCCAGAAGAACTCATGCAGTTAAACCTCATTGACGTACTCGCGACATTCATGGTGGCAATGAAAATCTTCTTTTTTCTTTTCTTTTTGGATGTATTCTAGATTATCCTGAAGATATTGTGGTTTCCAGCACCACTCTGGGGGTGCATCATCGATACAAGTGAACATTCCTTAGCATCAATACACACTTTTAAGATATGGCAATGCTACTTGCGATGTCTAATTACCCAGCCAAATAAGAGTCATCAATAACCTTGATAAATGAGTTTCCTTTAGTCCAAATTTGACTACGACACAGCATACCAGCTTAGAGAAGCAAACATGGCCGATTTTCTCTACGAGTGACCAGTGTTAATGGGCAAGATCAAGAAACTACATATTATGCGGGAACCGTACATCAAGCAACTATTGGCACGAGGGTACAAGCAATTTGACCAGAGTTGCCCTCATTGTTCATTGTAGGGCTACTACAATGACAATGGCACATCGAGAGGCATCGATGCTACATTGATGCGGTGTAGCTGTTGTATGGGCGACCAGATGCACCCCATACCAAATTTGGCAACCGACAGCGAGCGACCAAGTAATACTCCAGGGTCAGAAAATTGCGAGTTCGGATCTCAGAGCCTCGCTCCTACTCTACATGCATGCACTGTGCCAAAGGTTTGGCATCAGACCATGTGGCATGAATCAATGTATGACTCATGCCAGGTGGCATCGTACCCACACCCTCTACCAATGGGGGTCATGCATGGGGAGCTGCACATTTCCCGGTTGGACTGTGTGGAATTGCACGCCCCCATCCGCGCCGACGCAATTGTTCGACCAATGGCATGCCCAACCTCAAATTTGGAGATAACGTGAGAAACATGCAGATATGACTTGCTACACTACAATGTGAATTCTGTTTTTTTGTTGTTTTGTTAAAATACTAGGTAGTGTTTGTAATCTTTGTAGTTGTCGTTTCACGTATATGTGGATAAAGTAATGTTTTGTAAACCTACCCGTAAGAATTCTTCAGTCATATTCAATATCGACTAAACCACGGCATCAAGGATGAGGTTTGAGGTGTCGAAATACACTTCCAAGCGAGATGGCTGCTTACGGACGTTAAGGGGGTAGTGACTGCCCGGCACTTAGTCGGAGCAAGTGCTCGAGTCTATCGGGAGCTAGTGCTCCCGGTGGTACTACCACCGTGGTAGTAACATCGCGCCCCCTGTTACGTGATGTAGCCGACACTTGCGCCATTTCTTGCTCTGGAGGCCATGTGCAGCTGAGTTGCCCGGCCTGGGCACCATGGCTTCATCCTCTCAGCCCAGCACGTCCAACAGAGCATCCACCACCGACTCTAGTCCCTTCGCAGCTCCAGTGTCTGCCGTCTCCACCCAATTCGATACCAGCAAGTGGAATCCACCGAAGAGGAGGACGCTCACCAGTGACTTTCTCACCAAGGAGCTATCAAAGCGCTATGAACCTCGTGTGACATCCAGCAAAAAGGCGGGTTTTGTTTGCGGATCGTGCACTCAGAGGGTGAGCGGCACGTGTGACCGCATCCGCGGCCACTTTGCCTGCAACAACCCCAACGTTGGGAAATGCCCCCATCCTCCACCAACAGTTAGGGACGCGCTAGGCTTGGAGAGGTTTCCCCCTCCTCCAGCAGGATGGAACCCGCACAGTGTGAAGCTGTACAAGGGAGAGGGAGTGGAGTGGGGCACCAAGGACAAACCGGTCGCATGGCTTAAGTTGTGGGAGGTAGAGGAGAAGGCATGAAAAGTTGCCATTAGAGGANGTTGGGAAATGCCCCCATCCTCCACCAACAGTTAGGGACGCGCTAGGCTTGGAGAGGTTTCCCCCTCCTCCAGCAGGATGGAACCCGCACAGTGTGAAGTTGTACAAGGGAGAGGGAGTGGAGTGGGGCACCAAGGACAAACCGGTCGCATGGCCTTAAGTTGTGGGAGGCAGAGGAGAAGGCATGACAAGCTGCCGTTGGAGGATTGACACTGCAGCTGGACTCAAGTGACAAAGAAGATGGCAGGGGTGCAGCAGGCCCAAGCAGGCCAGCGGTTACAACAACATTGGGAGGGGAGGTTCAGCTCTTTGACGTGAACAATTCCGCATCGTTCCGTCAGTCCACCATGGCGGAGCACATGGACAAATCAAACAACGTCACCTGCCAGATGACCATCGTCAAACTGATGGCAATCGCAGAGCTGCCCATCTCCTTCTGCCGGGAGCCGGTGCTCGTGGACGTCGTGAAGGCAGCCAAAAAGGTGACTCCCGGTTTTTGGCTACCCAGCAGAACCACGGTGGTTGATGACCTGCTCCCAAAACTGGACGTGGAGCTGGCCGAGCTAGATGGACCTTTGAAGCAGGCCAGGAGCATGTACGGAACCAGCCTTGCAGTCGATGAGTGGTCCGATAGACAGGTGAGACCTATCGACAACGCCATGGCAGTGAATTCCATGGGCTTGGTCCACCGATTCTCACGGGATGCCAGTGGTCTAACAAGGGATGCAGACCACACTGCCTCCATGATAGAGGCTGCAATTGAAGTTGTGGGTGAGGACAAGGTCGTTTTGGTGATTTGTGACAATGCCTCTCAGTGAACAAGAAGGCTTTTTCCGAGCTGAGGGTGAAGTATCCCAAGCTATTTTTTCAGGGATGTTGTGCCCACAACATAGACTTCATTATGAAGGACGTGGGCAAGACAGCATGGGGTGCTGGCATCATTTCCAGGTGTGAGAAAGTCATTGCGTTTTTAAGGAACAATGCCATGCCTCGGACATGACTAAAGGACAAGACAGGTGGCAAGGTGCTGACGAACAGGTGTGATACCCGCTTTGCCTCGTTTTTTGACATGGTGGAGCGGCTGTTGGAGCTGAAAGAGGAGCTGGAGGAGTTCGTGAAGTTGGACGTGTGGAAGCAGATTGGATCGCACCGGGATGTGGGCTTCAGGAGTCGAAAGTGGGCGGTGAGAAGGATCATACGGCGCAGGGTCTTCTGGCTTCAGGTTTTTCAACTAAAGGATTTGTTGTTGCCTTTAGTGAAGGTCTTGCGAGTGGCTGATGCGCCGGGAGGGGGGGCTGGAGAGATACACGAGAGCTTGTTGGATTGTGCTGAACAGGTCAAAGCTCTGGCTGAGAAGAGGGGGAGAAAGGACCGCAAGGTTGCAGAGGCCCATGTGAACTTTTTTCTGGGCAGGCTAGACCAGCGTTGGTCCAAGGACATGAGCTGCCCTTTGTATGCTGCTGCCCGCCGCTTGCATCCATTGCACTTTGGCAATGAGCTCTCAGGTGATGCCGCCACGTGCTTAGCATGGCAGGCTATGGTGGAGGCCATGGTTCCAGAGGACAGCCATGATGACATCATGAAAGAGATTGGAGTCTTTCAGATGGCGCAGACAATGGTGGTCCATGATCCCATGCTCACACCGCGTCGGAATGCAAAGGCTGTTGCTGCATTAGCAAAGGTATAATGTGGGACAACGACAGCTGCAGAATGGCATGTCAGTTACATGTGCCACCTGCCAGCACTTCGGGACCTGGCACCGAAACTGCTATCGCAACCATGTTCATCATCCGAGTGTGAACGTGTGTTTTCGACTCATGAATTGATCCACACTGCCAGGAGGAACAGGCTCAAGTTATCTACCCTCGAGCTCCTTGTGCGATGCAACGTTCGTCTGCGCAAGCACTACGGCCGAAGCGGACAGAGGGCAGCAAAGGACCTCGCCAAGGCCGCGGAAGCCGAGGCAGAAGCTGAAGCTGAGGCAGATGCCAGTGAGGATGACGGGGAAGTCGTTGAGGAGGATGGATTGCTGAGTGAGCCAGAGGATGACATGGAGAGCGATGAGGAGGACGGCATGGAGGCTGAGGAGGAGGAGGCAGCGGATGAGGGAGATGTGGTGGAGGTAATGGCCTCTGTCCGTGTCATGAGTGACATGCCAGCACTGCCTCATGCTCTTCCAGTGAGCGTTCGTGCACAAGAGACGCCGTCAGCCCTAGCAGCAGCAACAGCTGGCACGAGCAAAGAAGGTGCAGCGGCAGCAGTAGCAGCATCTGCAAGTGGGGGACCAGCAGCAGTTGGACCTACAGCAGCAGGTGGGGGAGCAGCAGGTGTGGAAGAACCAGGTGGAGAAGTAGCAGGTGGGGATGAAGGAGGTGGGGCAGTGGCACGTGAGGAAGCAGCAGGTGGGGATCAAGGAGGTGGGGTAGTAGAAGGTGAGGAAGTAGCAGATGGAAGTGGAGATGCAGCAGTTGTAGCTGAAGATGCGGAGAGCCCAGCATGCCAGTCAGCGTCCACAGTGGCATCAAGAGTTGGCGGCTCCAAGCACAGGGACAAGCGTGCTGCCCTGGTTGCCCTAGCTGCTGCAAGGGCTGCAAATTGTGTGGCAAGCAGCACTACAACAGCAATTCAGGCTGCAAACAGACTGGCTGCTAGGCGTAGAGCTGCTTTTGCGCAAGTAGATCAGTTGGATCCATGTAACGTTGTTGGCCTCATTGAATAAAGCACTACTTTGAACTGCATCCCATTCCATTGTATTTGCCTTGTTATCCTAGCCCATCTACGAATGTTGTCCATGATGAATGACACCTCTATCCATGGTGAATGACAATAGGTGTAGCAATGAAACCCAATGCATGGCATATCTTTTGGAAAGCATGTGATAAGTTTAAGTTCCGTAAGTGAATGGTTGTGCAGTGACAGTGAACCACAATATGGAATGTACAATGTTGTTTCTTCGGAAAAGGGTTGAAAATGGTGTTCAGGTGCTGTCTAGTAATGTTGTTCCCTTAGGTTTTTGGCCATTGCCAGCTCTCAACCCTATAGCATGAGGGAGATCTCTGCTCCCACATCGATGTTCCCAGTCAGCCCTACATTGATGTACCGTTGTGGAAATCGATTTACCGTTGTTCGAGGTACCCCGGTCAACCCTGAATTTGACAGATACAAGCAGGCAATGTTCCGCTTTGACACTCAACATTGAAAATAGAAAGATTCCAGCCAGGTTGTTGTACCACGAAGCAAAGAACAAAAACACATGCTATTAAAGTGCCAAGACACTGGTTGATGTGGACTCTTAAGCAATGACTAGACTTCTGAAAGGACCACAAAAGCTCTACTAGTAAAAGAAACATAGAAATGTCATAAAACACTACAAGACATGTGATGCTTTCAAGGACCGAAGTCAAGATGAAAAATGCTTGGGTCTTCTTCAAGAATTATGAGCCATGGTTTGACATCTCCCTGAACTTTGTCCGCAAGTCTTCCAAGTACACCAAAAGGTTTTGACATTATAATCTGGTTGTAAACCGCTTCTCCATGATTGCACGCTTGATCTTGAAGACAGAAATTGTGACTGTTGGGGGACCACCAAGACCTTTACTCAACCACATCGTTCTCATGCACAAAATGTCACCCATGATCACCCGATGCGGGGATAGGAGGTTCAAAAGCAGATTTAGGAAGGATCTCATGAATTGCTAGAGAATTTGGATCCAACGACCAATTTCCTTCTTTCCTCAAATAGATGGGAAGACTGAGCAGGCCATTGACAAACCCAAGCGACTACTCTTCACTTTTTGTGAGCTGCTTGGCGTTAACTGGGTTCACAAGTTATCAACCGCAGAGTTTGCATGCATCTAATGATGGATACTGGAGCAGCACTCAGGGAGGTGATTAGGGTCACCAAGAGCTGCATGGGTAGGACCAACTGTGTGTGAGAGGGAGTTGCAGGTTGCATAGACAGAAATTACAGAAGAACGTCCATTATCTAAGAAATCTTGGAAACCATTGCAAAACATAGCTCATTATGGTGATTTCCAATACAAACTTTGCAACTCTTTCAGTTTACAATGTCCGCACAGTATAACCATTGTTCACATCCACACTATATGGGTAAAGACACATCAGACCCAAACAATGATGGGGTGAGCATCTAAAGAGCATCAGATAAACACCAAATTGCACATTGATGACCAATTCCTACTCAATGATGTGAGTATCAAGCTGCTTCAACTTGGTCGTGCAGATATGAAACCCGAGTAGCTCAGCACATTCACCATCAAGGAGACACGGATACTGAGCTTGTTAAGCTTTGGTTATTCAAAAGCATTTTCATCCAGTTTCCACCTCAATAGACTCAAGACAAACTGGAATCCATGAAAGAACTTCCCTAGGAGAGAAATAGCCCCGCCACTGCTTGTGCAAGTGGAGTAAGACATGGATTACTTCATCGAAGATGACCTCAGACACCAATGAAGAGGCTAAACCCTGGATTTTTTCATCATTTGGCAATGATACAATGCATTGCACAAGAAATTGGAGCCCTAAAATGCTGTGTAACATGTTGATTATCAGAATCACGATTCTTTTAGCTGGCATCTGCCTAATCATTGAAAAGTGCTTTAATTTTACAAAGGAAAGATAAAGTGTTACATGCCAGACATGCATGATCCCTTAAACTTCTCGAGTTGAGGGAATTTTTGGTTGATCGTGATCCCACATTCGTGGCCAACCATGCCACGGCTTCCAACATGTTATGCCATCAAGTCAAGAGAATTCTGACCGATTTCCATGTATCGCACTATTCCATTCAAGAAGCTCTCGGATACTTTGCCCATTCTCCATAAAGTTCAACAGAACTATCACAAACAGTGTTGATATTTCAACCTTTTTTTTTTCACTTCTCAGTGGTTTTTCTTTTTTCTTAAGGAAGTGGCTTGGTACTTCTGAACCCCACTTGAGGTTTTGGTGGATTTTTGTGGAGAAGTTACCCACTATGTATCTTAACACTGGCCACTCACACCGAGGGCCCAATACCTCAATTATGCTTCATTATTGGCTATACACCAGGTTTATGGTCTGTTATGGGGAATAACAATTATTCTTTGGATTTTCACTGAAAAATAAGTTTTTTTTCTTTTGGAATTTCATCTCCATCTTTACGAGGAGAGGTTTTTTTTCCCTCCATTGAAAAATCATATGGTTGATGATAGCTGTTACAAGCCCATTGCGAATGAAACACATCCCTCAGTAAGAGTTTGTTGATAATGAGTATCGTCGTTAAAGTATGTTCCATGCCTTGTCAGTGACAAATGTCACTTGTAGATTGTTGAAGAATGGTTTGAGGAATGTTCGCTTCTGTTATGAGCGATACGAAGACAGTCAGGTATAAACTCAAGGGTGCAATAGTAGTACAAGGATTTTTCTTTCTTTTATGGACTGACGTGCTCACCAAATATGATTTCTCTGGCATGATAACAGTTATTGTGTATCATATGCTTCCACTTACAATAACATATCATTTAAGAAGAGAAAACCCCTTAGAAATAACACCAGTTTGATGCCTATAAAAACGTCCAAGAGCATGTAAAAACTTGTGACTATATGGTGGCTCTAAAACAACACATGTTTTCACAAAGGAATCATAGTCCCATGGATTTGAAAACTCAATGCAAGCTAGCACTCAAACGCTTTGGCTTTTTACATCAATGGGAAGAAGCTGAATAAGATTTAAGGTCTATTTCTCTTACAAACGTACTTGTTGCATCACCACTACCACCATATCTGGGGCTTTTTTAAGGCGATGTTTTTGGTTTGCATGTGAGAAGGGTTCATGTATCGAGTTGATTAAGTTGAGGAAGTCAAAATGGGCATACTGCGTGCTGCTTTAGAATATGGGTTGAGAGAGTTGATGAAGTGCCTTTATGCAACCCTAAGATTAACTCCTTGTGAAATAATAATTCAAACAGATCATATTTGTAAGTTCCAACTGTGGGTTCCAATAGGATGTCCAATGTACAGCGGCTATTGTTCACATACAAAATAGGGCATAACAAGTTGCGTGAAGTACAACACGTTCAATTTGTCCATGGAAGTGTTCAGCCATCTTTAATTCATTCAATCTGATGGCAAGGTGATCATTGAATGATGGTAATAGACAGTCATTTGATTCAATTTAAATGACAGCCCAATTTAACCTACAGTTTCGTCGGTATAATTGACTATGTCACTTTCAAGAGTTATGATGACTCGACACCACTAGCAGTCCCTTTCCGGGTGCTCTATAACTAACACTGGCACTCCAACGGACACAGATCCAACAGATCTAGATGCAGGAAACAAAGTGGACGACTTATGCTCAATTGCAATAGTTCTTTCTATAGCTAAGAGAGTTTTGTAATAAGAGGATGAAGGCCTGTTGGTGGTTGACCCAGGATTTCTTCGAAGAGAGTTGAAAGAGAGGTGTATATGGGGTGATGGATTGGTATGCATGTCCAGTTCTATATGAGAATTTGGTGCTTTGCATGGATGGCCCAAAGCGTGTTTTTTCATTCTAGTTGAGTGGACAAATCTTGAATACTGCACTCTCTAACAATCCCCATGTTATGAAAGGAATCCATGGTTTTCATCAGCTAACATTGATTTTGTGCATAACATAGTAGTTTTGTTCCTTTGGGATTAACTTGTAAATTTTCAGGTCAAATACACACAATTGTTGGTGTCCATTGCCAATTTCACTTTAAGCCCAAAAGGATGCAACTAGGAAGGCGTCTCATGAGCATTGTCAAATCTTCTTCTTAATGCCATAACCTTAGGAAGAGGCANGGATTGAACAATGCACTAAACATGGCCAGATGTGGTTCCTATGAAGAAGTTGAAGTCTGTCTCCGCTAAGAGAATGCCAAGAAATAGCAAGACTATAGCAAGAACTTGTATTTTATGATAACTGCATGAACCGGAGTAACTATTTACAATGCATGAGAAATGAAAGCTAACTTTCATTCACACAATTAGTATACACTAACGTTACTTGGAATGATTATTCACACCGAGCACGACATCCTAAAATACTCGAACACTCATCTGAATACTTACATTTCAACAAACTTTCTTGATGGTGTATCCCAAAGAAAACATTTACTACAAAATTTTAGCATTAACATATAAGTTAAACAAAATTGGATGCAAAAATCAAAAACTAGACTTACTAACCATGATTAACACGCTTCAAATAAGACAAAACTGTGGCGTGTAAAAAATACTCAGCCTTGGCTATGTTCCGTATGATGGATACATCAAGACCTAGTTCTTTGATGCAACCCATCGTTTGTAAAAGTTTCAACTGGTTAGTCATCGTTGTTCCCTACAAAGGATAGTAGGTTTTGTGGGAATGGAGTCCCATGAAAAATGTAAAGGATAGAAAACCCACCACAAAAATACAATGAGACTAATTATAAAGTGACCTTGGTCGCAAAGGGTGGGATTGGAAACTTGAGACATTCTGTAGACAGTTTTCAAGGCTTCCAATAGCACAAAGCTCCAAAATTCAAGCTTCCTCAAATCTTGTTTAAGTTGAGAAAAAACTCAATAACAATAGGAGTATCGCCCTAGTTCTAGAACTTGCTACATAACTTTAGGATCAGGATGGATGTTGATTTACTATTGGCACATGTTGTCGGCTTATGGCCATTACTGTTACGCCGGTTGGAAGTGAAGTGTTTCACAGTTGAACACAGGACTTGTCACTTTTCACAGAATTGAGGTTGTATGGGCAATTTGAAGAAGTGGAAAGCGTACTTTGTTGTTACAAGTGTCGAAACTCGACGATGTATATAAAAGATGCTACTACAAGAAAATAAGGCTTGGTCGAGCCATTTAGGATTTTGGCACTTCACGTGACACGACAATGTGTTCTGATTCGTCGAATCGAGAAGTCCCTCGTTGGTTTGTTGGGGGCCTCGAGATTGAAAAGATGGTCCGCGAGGGTTGCCCAAGTTGCTCGAGAGATCATCACCGATAGTCTCGAGGGCTCAAAAAGTGTCGCAAGTAGGTTCAAGCGAGTTCCGCAAAAGTCCGAAAAAGGGTTGCTATCACCGAAGAGTTCCGGGGTATTTGGAGGAATTCCCCTCGAGCACTAAAAAAAGATCACCGCGACTAAGTCGCAAAGTAGGTCAGGGGTAGCAAGGTGAAAAACTTCTCGCTCAAGGTTCTGGCCTCGTGTATGCCTGCTTGGCATAACATTCCCCCCCCCCCTCCAGCCGCATCGTCCCGGCGCGCTATTACCAAGTGGCTGGAGTCGGGCTTTGTAGTCGTCGATGAGGGGATCGACGCCTGAGAGCTGGATGTACGCCATCCACCTGTTGTGTGCCACATCCTACTTTTTCCATTTGACTAGATACTGGTCTTCTCCTCTTCATCGACTATGATCGAGGATTTCCTCAACCTCGTATTCATGGTCACCATCTGCAGTCATGGGTGGCAGTGCGGGTGCCACGCGTTCAGAAAAATCTTTGGCAAGGTGCCAAAGTTTGCTGATGTGGAAGACTGGGTGTACCTGCATGTTGTCGGGTAGTGGGAGCTTAGCGACGACTGGAGTTTGCATCTTTAAGATGTGAAAGGACCCCAACAATCGTGCTTTGAGCTTTTGGTTGCTTGATCCGTGGAGTTTGACCATTGTGAATATAAGCAAAACCCTGTCTCCAGCTTTGAACTCCTCTGTTTGCCGATCCTTATCGGCCTCCCATTTCATGGCTGCCTGAGTTTTTGCGAGGGTTTGACGAGTCTCCTCCCAAATTGCAAAAAATTCTCGTCGATGTGTGTTGACGGTGGGGATGTCTCTTTCGGTCTGCAAATCAATCGGGGTGGCCGGTTCTGCTCCGTAGACCACCTAAAACAGTATTTTCCCTGTCGCGATAGAAGCTGTTTAGTTGTGCGCGAACTCCACAACTGGTAGTTTGATTGCCCATCAGTTCCGTGGGGTTCGCATAGGGTTCAAAGGAGTTGTTTGAGCGTTTGGTTGATCCGCTTGGTTTGTCCATCGGTTTGTGGATGGAATGCCATTGAAAGTTGCAATTGACTCCCATAAACTGCATCAAGCCTCACCAAAACTGGTTGGTAAACCGCGCATCTCGATCACTTGTGATAGGTCGCGGGACCCCATGCAGTCACAGGATCTGGTCAAGAAACAATCGTGCTTCTCTTTTGACAGTTACATCCCTAGTGGTAGGGATCAAATGCGCCATCTTCAAGAACCTGTCAACAACGACGAATATGGCGTCGAACCCCTCTGGTGTGACGGGCAAACCTGTCACAAAATCCATGGAAATTTTGGTCCACGATTTCTCTGGTATCGGTAGTGGCTGTAGTAAACCGAGAGGTTTGGTTCGTCGACTCTTATGTCTTTGACATATGTCATAGCTTTTGTAAAAGTTTGCAACGTCAACCCCTATCTTGTCCTACCAATTGTACTTTGCGAGTTTCTTCACGGTCTTGTCGGCTCCCAAGTGGCCTCCTTGGCCGATGTCGTGGCATTCTTCAAGAAGTATGCATCGTAGCTCCTCGACTTCGGGGACGACGACCTGATTTTTCTTCTTCCTGCACCAATAGGAGCCTTCGAAGTGGAACTATGACGTGTCGTAGGCCTTGTGGTCTTTGTATCCACGTGCGGACAACTTTGCCACATAGGGGTCGGCTTGAATCTGTAGTGCATTGACCTCCACGAGATCGGGCCGGCGGCTCAGCGCGTCTGCTGGATTTATCTTTCCAGGTCAATACTTGATTTTGTAGTCAAAGATGGACTCAAGGAACTCCATCCAAAGAGTTTGTCTTTGGCTGAGGTTTGGCTGCGTTTTGAGGTACTTGAGGGCATGATGGCCCGTTCAAACCACGCATTTTTTACACTCCAGATAGTAGTGCCAGGTTTTGAAGGCGTGAATAAGTGCGATTATCTCCTTGTGGATGGCGTCGTTGAGTTTTGCACCGTGAAGCTTCCGCGTCATGTACGTGATGGGATGTTCTCCTCTGCCGTTGTCTTGTAGAAGAATGGCATTGATTGATTGATCAGAGGCATCCGTGGCCATGGTGTGGTCGGCCGTTGGATCTGCTAATCAAAGGGTCGGCGCTGATGTCAGAGCTTTACGTAAAGATGTAAAAGCTTCTTGTTTGCTGTCTCCCCAATTCCACTCGTATTTTTTGCGGGTGAGGTCGGAAAGAGGCGCTGACACTCGCGCATAATCCTTCACAAACCTTTCATAATGGTTGCCAAATCGGAGGAAAATCTATACGTCTTGCACTTTTGTTGGGGTTGGACATTCCACCACTGCGGATATCTTTTATGGATCCATGGATATCC